>JAXQQM020064180.1:0-60151 GCA_034641835.2 Pinus albicaulis
ATTGATGCTAATTGGGCTGGCAATGTGGTGGATCGTAAGAGCACATCGGGATGCTGCTTCAATCTTAGTTTTGCTTCGATTTCATGGATGAGCAGGAATCAGAAGTCGATGGATTTGAGCACCGCAGAGGCCGAATACATTGTAGCAAGTATGGCCTGTTGTGAAGCAGTTTGGTTGTGAAATCTCTTTAGTGAGTTGTTTGGACATGTGCTAGATACCACCGTGATACTCTGTGATAACCAGAGTGGGATTCGCTTGACCGAGAATCCTGTGTTCCACGATCAATCCAAGCATATTGATATCAGGTACCATTTCATCTGGGATATGGTACAGCGAGGCGCCGTAAGGCTCGATCATATAGGAACTGATGAGCAGGTCGCGGATATTCTCACTAAGCCCCTGGGGAAGGTCAAGTTCCTAACCTTCCGTGAGAGACTTGGTATCATGGAACGACCCTATGATGTGGGTCCTGTTGGACGATGAGCTCGAGGAGCTCTGGGGGGCTTTGGGGACAGCTTCTCGGAGCTATGAGCAACCACAAGGCTAGGCTTGCTAAACCTTGTTGGTGTGCTTGGACCCCACCGTTGTGATTATTGAGTTGGTTCACCTCTCATTATCTGTGCCCCGTATGCATCCTACCCATTGAGTTCAGGGCTCATGGGAAGTACCTCTCATTTGGCCAATGAGATGGGAAAAGCTAGAGACCAGTAGAAAAGACTGATGGACGCATCAGAGATTGCCATACTCTCTATTTAGGATGGCACGGTCCAACCACTTGATCTGGGATCAAGTCTAGTGAGGTATCGGACCTCCGCCTGATTTCGGGTTAGATGAACCAACTTCGAGTTGGTTGGAGACTCTTTGTGAGTCCGATAGAGGTTTCGGACCTCTGGGATGAATTTTTCAGCCAGGGGATGATGTCTTTGTGACTGACCCACTTCTGTTCTGAAATAAATAGGCCAGCAAAGCAAGTTACGGCAGGATGACGCACGATGTTTGATTGCACTGGTGGATGGAGTTCTCCCTAGTTGAGAGGGAGTGTTAAATTTGGACAACTAGGTCCAAACTCCATCTTGTGATGCTCAGATGAAGATTCCAATGTTTGTATTGGATTCCTCTTTCGAAGAGGTGTAAAATCGATATAAAATTGATTTTAATCTAATGAGAAAAACATTTATTTTGAATTTATTATTTTTAATAAATTTAAGTGCAGGCCGACCTTAAGGTTTTACACCCCCAACAGATGTGTCACACACCTCAATGATGGATATAAATACAGTCAAAGTTGGAGAGCTTTTCACTCATCTCATCCACACACTTCTCATTGGATACGAGCATCTAACAAGCAGTTCTCACGTGGGAAAAGGAATAAGTAGCTGCAGTAGGAAAAAAGACGAAATTTCTGTAGTTAGAGTTTCTGGACAAAATTTTTTGCAGTTAGGGTTTCTAGGCAAGTTTGACCAGCGTTGACTTTGGTCAACGCATGGTCCGTTTGAGCTGAAATTTTTTGGAGAGTTCAATTTTTGAAGGCTGTACTCATTGGCACAAAAATCGAGGTCAAAAGGTTGACCGAAGTTGGAGCTGCGTTGACTTTATTGTCGCTGCACTGCGTTGACTTTTTCTGGACTGCGTTGACTTTTCTGGCGTTGAATTTGAGTTGACTGGATAATTGATTTGAGGACTATTGTGACACGTTTTGGGTTGCCCGACCAAGAAGACTTTGCTGGTTGAAGCATCCTGCTGACCGCCGTAACGCACCAACACATTCTCTTATTTCTGGTTTGTCTTCTATATATCCACTGGTATGTTCTATCAGCATTTTTACTTAACTGTTTATGTGATTGCTGTTATAAAAGTAAAGTTGCATCAAGCATAGAACATCTACAAAAATTTACACTAAAGGAAAAAGTGCAAATGGTTAAATGGGTCTTCAGGGAAAAGTGCAAAGCGGATGGCTCAATTGACAAACACAAAGGAAGACAATGACAGTAGCATTAATATTTCCTTCTATTGAGGTGATAGTCAAGACAACAATCCTCCAAGATCATAAAAGACCACCTATTCTTGTTCTTGTCATTTGTCCTACTAGGGAACTTGCAAGTCAAGATGTTTCAATGTACTCCTCTTCTCCTACTATGTAATGACTCAATGAGACATCACATCATATAATGAATTAATGAATCCACTAGAAATGTTGCCACAAACATTGTTTCCGTAAACTAAACATTTGGAAATGAATAGGAAATTATGTATATGCATCATGAGAGGAAGTAAATAATGATAAAAACTTCAAACATGTTAAGAGGGAATGCCACTGAAGCATTTGTTTTTGGAAAAAAGTAATGCTAGATCACAATCATCCTTAAAAAACAAAAAGGTATAGGTATATGCACTGTTTTGATAGGGTTTGAAACTAAAGACATCAATTACAACACTTCTGGAACAATAGATTTCCAACTATACCTGTTTACCAAATTGCCTATAGATATTAAGAGCCTTAATAGCATCATGGTGTTGCATTTCAAAGAAATGCAGGTAAACAGTTGCAATCATCAATAGCTACAGATCAGGGATAGTTGTCTAAGGAAGAAATTGATGCTTTGCACAATAAGGTCAATTCAACCTTGATGAAGAGTTCATAAACAACAAGAAGTAAAATTCAAGGACTTCATGCTGAAAAGTCAAGAACTGCATAGAAATGGCTAAATGTGGGTAAGGATTTCATGATTATGTATTTAGCCTTTCTGAGAAAAAAACTCTCAAACCAATGCTATCAAACCCCCAATGCTAAAAAAGCCTGTAATGTGTGGTGGGGGCTGATTCCAAAATTCTAGAATTGTATGACTGTAAAAACTAGATATGTTTTTTAATGTTGTTGAAGAGCAAGATATAGCTTAGAGTCAGAGAGGAAAATATATAACAATTACCATATGACTTTTACATTGGTGTGCTTGTCTACTTATAGTCATCGGGCTACCCAGTTTTCCTTTGACACCATATATAACTTGTGAATATTTAAGTAAAGAGAATTAAATATACTTGGGTCAATTCATTTCCCACTTATCAACATACACATACTTATCCACTTTCCCAAAGTATATGTTTATTCTAAGTGCTATTGTGCACGGTTATTACTTTGGCATAATTCAGAGTTAAGTTCATTATTGACATTTAATAGGTCTGTGTAGTTATTTTGCACTCAATATCAATCATGGGAGTTATATCAAACCTACTTATAGATATCAAACCGGGCAATTATAAAGCTTGAATTTTGCATATGTCTGAGTTGTAATACTAATATGTTGAGCATTTGGGTTCTCAAGAAATGCATCGGGCATTGGCAATCTCAACGTGAATGTGTCCATATTCAATGTATACAATGCGCCATCACACACAGTTTGAATGAATTAACCCATCTCCACCTGGCTTCCACAATGCAGCTTGATTCGATACCTAGTCAATAGAAAATATTATAAAATAGATAATAAATCAGAAATACAGGAGAATCAGGCCAATCAAAAAAAATTATTTCTAGGTTTGGTCAAGGGGGAATATTAACCTAGCACACATTAGGGTCAATCAGTACTAAACCCAGCTATTGTGAAGCCAGAGATTGCATAGGTCTTAGTTCCAATATCTGATGTGATGACCATTTGGGTAAACTCAAGAAATGCACTAGAGGTTGGCAACTTCAATGTCCATATCATGACAAGGGTTAGACAGACCTATGCCAATATTCCTACTTAATGTGCCCAATGTACAGTCTAGATTCAATGCATTATCAGCCCCACCATCGCCCCACCTTGGTTGTAAAATTCTTTGCAATAGATTTATGGGTTTATGTGAAATTTTCGTTCACATCTGTGTCAAACAATTTGTCTAGGTGCACAATCAGCCCCATCATTGCCCTAGTTGTAAAATTCCTTGCAATAGCTTTCTAGGTTTATGTGAAATTTTCGTTCATATCTATGTCAAAAAAAATTTCTGGGTACTGTTGTAGGCGCTTTAATAACAATTTTAATTCAAAAGATACTCATATTAAATGATATGCACTGAAAATAAACCACCCAAAGTTCAAACTAACATGTTCTAAGCACAAGATTCACACAGGACTGCCAAATATAACTCAGAAATAGGAGTAACGAGTATTCATATTAATTCCCAAAATGACATCCACTACAGCCAGAAGACTACCAATATTTTATGCTGTCAATAAACACATGTAAATAAGGGACACTGAGTATAGAAACCTGGGACTGGTGCGTTCCTTTTGCTGGTTTCCAGATGACTGTCTCACATGCAATGAAGAGTCCATAAGTTCATTTTATGCCCAAATATTTGCATTCACCCATACCAGAGATAAGGAACTCGTGTTTCTCTTAGTAAGCAGCAGTCAATACATGAGTTAGTAATGCTAGGACCTATGGGTAGTGTAAAATCAGACTCATTTAGCTTATACACAGCCTTCAGAGAGTAATTTTCTTGGTCGTTGCAAGGGTGCACAAAAGCTGTTATACGGTTAGGAAACTCGTGCTTATCAATATGATCACTCAGCCCTTCTCAGCATATTTGTCCAGCAGATGGAATGTGGAATATCGGCCCTCAAGCTCAGGTATACGCGGCCCAAAAACTCCAACCAGAACTGAGAACTTGTAAATGTATGTCTCAGCTAGTAAAAGAATGTAGCTCAACCAGAAAAATAAAAGGGGACTTGTGCAGTGAAAGATTAAAGTTTCATTTCTATCCCTTAGAAACTCATACGATGCCACACAAAAATTCGAGGTGCTGCAGATTGGTAGTCGTGTCTATTTCTTCTTCACACTGAGCCAAAAAGGAGCAGATCCTGCTTCCTTTCCCTTGGCATTTGAAGAGGCGAGGGATGCAAATAGAATCCCTTATCCGCAATGACCCTCTCCTCCTGCGAAATCGAAGATTCATTGCATGACGTCGAATTGGAGGGACAATCAAAGGGGTCGGAGCCGAGAGGCGTCACTGGGCTGAGAACGAGTGATGGGAGATGGAGCATGCTGGGCGATAGGATTTTGGGCTGCGGCACCACCCTAGTAGATATCCTTCCATTCAGATTGTGGCGGAGAGGATTGATTCCCAGACCTATCTGCAGATTTTTTAAATTCTGACGCCTTTTGTGCAGCCTGAAGGCGCGTTTTAGAGGACCCATTTGGATTCTGGGAAGTGAAAGATTAAAATTTCGTTTCTGTCACTTAGAAAGTCATACGATGCTTACCACCACTCAAAATCAAAAATTCGAGGTGCTGAATATTGCCGCCACTCAAAATTCGCAAAAATTCAAGGTGTTGAACATTGCCGCCACTCAATCAAAAATTCCAGGTTATTTTTATTTGGGTGTTAAGTGATCAGTTAAATTTTTTATTTTTATTTGGGTGTTGTTCTTGGATCACAATGTAATTTCACTAGTGTCTTACTAAAAAATTTAATATATATATATAATTAACAAACAAAAAAACTCGAAGAAGAACTAGATCAACCCAACCAAAAGAATTAAGTTCTGGGTCATATCAAATGGAATATTAAACTAGTACAAATTCATCTAACCCCAATTATTCCAATCAATGCTAAGCCTAGCTATTTTGAATATTGAGTTTGCATATGACTAAGTTCCAATATTTGATATCTTAATGATTTGGTTAAAGTTGAGAAATGCACCATAGATGGGTAACCTCAAGTTGACTACCATAACGACATTTAGACTATGCAATTATTTAATTTGATGATTTTAGTTTTTTGGAAACTACATGTAGTATTTTTGGCTCAACGGTGCCCATGCAATAAATTCTTGTTGAGCGAGATCCATATTACTAAAAATTATATTTGGCGCTTGTAGGTATTTGTATGTATGTCTTTCTAGGGGAAACAAGAGATAGAGACTATGAAGAGTTGATTGGAGGAATGCATAAAACATTGATATTGAAAGGGATCGTCATTAATGGAAGTGAAAATATTTTGAGGAGTCCTACGAGTTATAGAAGTGAAGATGTTTTTCCTTAAGAAAGTCCAAATATAGTGTCAGTTATTGTAAGTGATGATAAATAAGAATTCAACAACCAATAAATAATTGCATCTCTACATTGGTTTGAGGGATAACTTCACATCCTATCATATGTAGTTACTTCACATTGTCATAAGTGATGATAAAGAAAAGTTCAATAGCCAACAAATAATTGAATTTGGATGCAGAGTTAGTCTATTGTATGTAGTTACTTCTCACTGTCATCGCTTTTTGACATTTGTACATATGTGCATGAAGAAAAATCAAACCAATGATATATACTTCAAAGGAATTGTGAAATAAGTCTAATATTGATGAACAAATTATAACTTATGTGGATAATAAAAAAGCCCAATTTTGATCTAATGTAATAATTTCATCTGTAATATAAATGACTTCACTTAAATTCCCTTGATAAAGTTTCACATTTCATTGTCAATCAAGCAAATCTAAAAGTGAGGGACACAGCGTTCATACATTACCCTTACTGACAACATAACTCAAAAACTAGCATCCATAATTTTACCACATAGTTGCATAAACTCATGGGTACTAGTGTGCCCAAGTAGTCATAATAGAGGTGGGGAACATGATACAAATTTGAAATGTATCATAGCTGACAAAATAAGTAAAAATTTCAATGGGACCATGTTTATCTAGTGAATATGGTGCCATGTCATTAGGCCAACCATCAAGATTCACTTCTTCACAGGCATAAATAAGAGGTTTGGGCGAGGTGTAATTTATGGGTTAACCAAAAACTAAGTGTGATGCATCCTTCTAAGCCATTTCTCCCATAACTGATGGCACCCCACATCTTAGGAAGAGTTGAAATGAAACCTTTAAAAAATATTGATACACACCCACAAAAGGAAGAACATAGCATTTATTGCAACATTCACTTGTCATTTACCCTAAAAGAAACATGGAGAGAATGATAATAAGTGTCACTGATCTATCCCTCTTGCATGCACAACTTCTCTACTCAATCAACCACCAATCTAGGAGGCCTTACTAATAGAAACAATTAGATATAGAAATAAATGAAAGATAGAAGGATAACTAGAAGAATGAGAATGAGCATACCTATGAAGTTGGGGTTCACATCTAAATTATCATTGGGATGGACTTGGGTTTTGGGCTTCTTGTCACGATCCATTCATGAACACCTACCACAACTTTTCACAAAACCTCCTTTTATATCTCTTTTCTCCTTACTTCTTTTATTACCAGGGACAACCACAAATGTAGATAGATATCTATACCAATAATAGGCACCAAGGACATCATAAATTTCCTCCCTCGCTCATGTTTTCCACTTTTTTTTTCATTTGAATGCCTAGTAAATAGAAATCTCGAACATGTCGAACACCTACCACAACGTTTCATAGAACCTCCTTTTCTATATGTTTTCTCACGACTCCTTCTATTGCTAGGGATGACCCCAAATGTAGATAGATATATGTACAACTATAGGTACCAAGGACATTAAAAAAATCCTCCCTCGCTCATGTTTTCCACTTTATTTTCATTTGAATGCCTAGTAAATAGAAATCTTGAACACTACGACGTGTCAACGGGGGAACTTGTTATTTTGGTCTTCTGTGGTTTTTAGTATGTGAAAGTTGTTGGTCTGATAGAGGTGCATGAAGGTGGTATTGAAGGAGGTATCTCTGGGGGTGGCAGTGCTTCTATGTGGAATTATCCATTTCTGGTGTTTGGTCTAGAAATTGGTGTGCCTGGTGGTTTGATGGGTGGTTCTTGATGTCTAGTGGTGACAGGAGAGTCGCCCTTTTGGAATAAATAGAGTCGATATCCTAGTGTGGGTTGTGTGAAGCTTCTTGGGAAGCGTCAGCTTGGGGTGTGTTCCTCCTGCCTTCTCCTTCTCTAGTTTTTTAAGTTCTTGCCGAGTTTGCCAACTGGTGGCAAGATGGTACCTGGAACATAGTGTGTAGTTTCTTGAGGAAATTTAAGGATGAAGAGATATCTGGTTTTTGGGTGTGGTGGTAGGGGAAAGTTTCAGTAGATTGGAATCTGATAACGGTTGGAGTTGGCCCTCTTGGTTTTATCACAATGCGACCATCCTCGCGGCGCGGGAAATCCTCACCCCCAGCCAAGCATGGATCTGTTGGCTCAGATGATATGGAAATAGTGGTGGTAGGAGTGCACCGAGGTGGTAAGACTGTCGGTCACTCCCAGCTTGCTGGTGTGGGAACGCGAGGCGGACGTGGTGGTGGAAGTGTAAGGTCACAACAAACGCAGCAAAGGGGTAGTGGAAAGCAAGGAGGAATAGCTAAATGGGGAACTTGTAGGCGTGTAGCTCCAGGCCCGTGGTAAATTCAATATTGTTTTCTAGAAAACTGTTGGGACCTAATTCAAACTCTGATAGATCGAGTGGACGCAGCAAAATGGGTTCATAGGGAGGAGAATGTTGAGTTTATGGCCACTTTGGATAGGATGGACTACTTCCAGTGCCAGGTCAGGGAGTGAGCTAGTATTGGTGGTGGTCTAGCGAGGAAAAAATTAAACCACCTTATAGAAAAAGTGAAAAAGTTGGACACTTGGCTCACACACTTCGAAGGGCACGTCCATTGCAACTTCCGTCCACCACACCCTCTAGGAACAACCCTGGAAAACCCAACTTCCATTACATCGGATGACTAGTATGCTCTAATGTGTTTTTTATATATTACATGTATTTTTGTGTCTTTGACCCTCTCATTTATGGATGTTGTCCTTAGCCTCATTTTTGTATTTTTGTCACTTGTTGCAAACATTGGTCAACAAACCTAGTCGGGGTGAGACCACCTGTTTTTTTCTTTGTTGGTTGTACATATTTTTCACCATATGGATGAATATCGACTTACAAAAATAAATGTTATGTTTATCTATTCATTAAATGTAACTATGAATATTTGACCTTAGATTTAAAACAAGAGTCACACTTTTAACATAAATCAATGAAGTTTAAAGATTAAACTTTATGGCCAAAGAAATATAAATATACATATTAATTTGACTATATAAATATTACCTTTACTAAAACTATAATGAAGGCATTAGTGTAAAGTAGATAGATGATACATGCAATATTTATGCTAATTATAGATGAATCCATCTGCAGTGTTAAACTTTAGAGACAAAAGAGTATTCAAAATTTTAACATTGTAGATGGACTCAAAGACCTCTTTGTCTCTAAATATTACTGCAGATGAATTCAGAGACTTGTTTAGTGAAATGTAACACTTCAGTATCAAAATTGCAAATTTTCATTTATGGAGTGATACGATTAAAAATTACTAACATAAATGACTAATTCATATACATTTTGTACATGTTATTTGGTCATATTTTTATTCTTGGACTATAATAGTCATTTGCATTAATCATTATTAATTTTGTCACTTATTATCTAGTCATATATTTTAATCCTAGACTAAATTAGTTATTTAAGTTAGTCACTTTTACTTTAGTAATTTATTATCTAGTCGTATATTTTATCCCTAGACTAAATTAGTCATTTAAGTTAGTCGTTTTTAGTTTAGTCACTTATTATCTAGTTGTATATTTTATCCCTAGACTAGATTAGTCATTTAAGTTAGTCATTTTTAGTTCAGTCACTTAAAATTTCTCAAATTCAGTAGTATTTCACTTGAAATAATTGCGGTGACTAACTTTTTCAGTTTCGGCACAATTTACTATTTTTAGCATTTTTTCGGGTCCTGAACTTCCGGAGCTGTTTTGAGGCCCTAAACGACGTTTTTTGGGCATCGCGCCTCCAGTGAATAACATTCTAGAATGATATTCATGGTGAAAGTTGTATTCCTCGGATATATCTTTCTAATGATGTATCATGTGCGTCAAACGGAGATAGTATGCCAAAGTTATGTCCCTAGGAAGTTGAAACACCAATTTACCCAAACGAGGCCCATAGTTTTGGTGCTTCATCTCCTAGGGTTAGGTTTTTGGATGTTTAGGGTTCTCTATTGTTTCTCAATAATAAATAGGCCCTCGAGCCTCATTGTAACTCAGTTCAGAGGCCTATAGCCGCCACATCTCTCCTCAGAGATAGCTACCAGTGCCCTAGCTAGTTTTATTTCCATTCTGTCTGTAAGAAAATTTTCGTTCTTTGATATTAATGAAATGAAGTGTTATTTCCGCTGCATCCATGTATTTATTGTTATGTGTTCATTCTGTTGCGTTCCTGCATAAATCTGGATCACAAGAGGAGTTGGTTGAGGATGAAATCAATCAAGAAATAAAGGAAGATCCACAAGATCTCTCTAAAGGGACAAGTGTTGATTCATCATCTCTTCTATGTGAGGCTCAACAGGACCTTCAACCTTATGACCAGCCTTCATAAGAGAAAGAGGGAAACTGGGTTTCTATCCAAAGAAAGAAAAAAATGCCTCCTCTTTTAATTGAAGAAGAAATCAATCAGATCCTAAACATACAACCAGCCTCCAAATTTTTATGTAAAGAAGATATTTCTGTTTGTTCTACTACTGACCTATCCATTGAAACATTTATTCAAGAATAAATTATAGAACATATTGATACTAATGCTGTGCTGCCTCCTCTAGAAGACCTATTGCTAGATGATGCTCCTAATGAAGACCTCCAGACAGAACACAACCCAATCAATCAAAGCATATCATGTGTGCTGGAGAACAACATAGTAGTACATTATGAGGTTGCCAACTGAGATGATCATGAGGAAGAGGTGGGGTGTCTTTCTCGAAAGCATCCCAAGCACAACCAAATGGAACAAGAAGTAGTCCTAGATGAAGCCCACAGTTTAAATCCTCATATATAGGTATTACTCAGAGATCCTTTTGCTGGTTTCTCAGAGACATTAGAAAAGGGAGTAAAATATGTCAGGAATGGTTTGTTGCAAAGTGTAAAGAAGGTCTTGAGCACTATTGTTAAAAAGCAAGTGAGATGGGAGTGGCCTTTTTGTCTTTTCAGCATACCCAAAGGGCTGAATGAAAATCAATCATGTGGTCACTTACTTAATTGGCTGTATTGGAAAAAAGAGTTCACCTAATGTAGATATCATATACAAGTTATATTAGGATAGATAGGTGTGCAAATAAGCTCATCACTATGAGCATCTATTTAGTTTTAGATTGTTTATAACAAAAAGAGAGAAAAAGAAAAAAAGAGGGTAGATAAAAGAAAAGGTAAAGCCCCATACCAAAAAGAATATGTCTGAAAGTGTGCAAGTCCAAATGCCACTAGTTTGAGAAACGAAAGTATTGTTTAGTCATAGAGCCTAACCATGATTGAACATGTTTTAAATTTCTGGTGATAAGTTAGAAAAAGAAGATTTACCAAACCACTTAAACTTGCTCATCAGTAGATTAGGTTAGGAAAATATGCTGGTTCCTAAAGCTCAAATCTGAACTAGAAAATAAAGAGAGGGATGCATAACAAATTCCAAATCACATCCCTCATTTCTTCAGTTTGACCTTTTTTACAAAATAAACCTGTGTGCAGCTTGTTCAAAATTCCATAGCTATTGGCCAATAAAATTGCTTGACCTTGATTTGGTCATGTTTTTAATTTCATGTTAGTAGATTAGAGAGTGAAGATCTGTCAAAATGCTTAACCTTGACAAATAAGTAGAGTAGGTAGAGAATAAATATTTCATCAACCTAATCTAAGCTCTTGGAAATTATAAGGGTAAACATAGATAGTTTTTATGCTTTCAAAAGAAAAAATGATGTCAAGGGTTTGCCAATCCAAATGCACCCAAGTGAAGAAAAAATGTTAGGCAAAGTATGATGGGTAGGTAGAAGTGATATTGAAGCAATCATATTTTTTCAGATTTGAGATCACAGCTCCAAAACAACATCAACAAATGAAGAAAGAGAGATTTTCCAAGTACAAGTAAGGTATTGATCTTCAACACTCAGAGATCTGAACCTTGAGGTTCTAGACACCTCCTAAAAAGGATCTTCCCTCCCCAAGTGGAGCCACTGTTAGTCATCAGTATTTTTCACTATTTGTAGATGACTATAGATTGGTTCTATATTTTTTTAAAACAACATTCCTTGAATATTGTGAGTTTCAGAAATCTCACTGCCTTCATTATCCTAATAGAAACTTTTTAACTATTCCATTAGTTTGCCATTTCATGATCACCCTGTTGCTCCTACAAGCTCCTTATGGGCTGATACCTCTCATTTTCAGCCTCCTTCCCTGCCTATAACCTTCTTGCCTTATTTTTCCCCTGTCCATAACTCCACTTTCCCTCTAGGGTTTCCTATAGCCAACACATTCCCATGTTCCCTACGTCCCTCAAGCATTGTTGGTATCAGAACTATCTCTTTAGGCTCTTTAGATAAATCAAGTATATTGGATTTTGGATCTTCAATACAACACTTTTGACAATACTATGTTTTTCACTTGAAGCCTCAAGGAAATTTTCAGTCAAGATCAGGTCAAAGAACCCTCCCACTAGGTCAGTTATGGTTTCACATGTTTTAAGGTCATCATTGGTGTTTCAAACACTGTTTTTCTTTGTTAGAATTTGGCTGAGATTTAATGGAATGTTGAGACATGGTTATTCAAGGAAGAACTAAAATATTTCCAAAGAAGACTATCTCTTCAGTTCAGAGTCTACACATAAGGAAAATGGACAAAATTTGACACTTCTACACGAGTGTTGAAAGGTCTATTAGCAAAAAGTACTGGTAAGGTAGGTGGTCTACTCCTAAATGAAGATAACTTGCTGCAAGGAAGAGAGGAAACACTTGTTCTTGTAAATAATTAGGGTTTTTGAGATTGATGGTCCAACTAGAGTGCCAATTAGTGATCAATTGCAAAAATGACCTGGAGGAGGCACACAAAGCCAAACATGAAGAAATTCTGTCAGAGTAGATTGAAGAAAAATGGAAAAGGTGAGGTGAACTGGAAATAAATGATTGAACTTGAAAGGGCTATAAAGAACTTAGAAGACATTACTGATCATTGCTGCAAAGCACTCCAAACACTTAAGGTTTTAGGAAAATGGCCAGAGAAGGTGAAATATGATTTGGACTCCAAGGTGGGAAAAAAATAGGTTTTTGAAGATGATGTTGTGTGTAGTCACCCCTAAAGGTGTCAAATTGAGCTATTCATGCCTCAATAAGCAAAAGGAAAGGTCAAATTCATAATTTCAGTCACCTCCATGCAAACAATGTAAAAAGGTTAGTGAGAAAAAGTGAAAAGTTGAGTTGAACTTCATGATGGAAACCATAGAAGGTTTGAGAATGCTTGTATGTGAAATCATCACCAAATTGTCAAAATAAACATGTTAAGTCTCAAAAACCAAAAGAAAAGCTAATTCAGTGATTTTAGCAACCCACGGGAAAAGGCACAAAGGGATATCAATGAAAGAGGGAAAAAGGGTTTTAAAACATTAGAGAGTGGGTTTCCATTATTTAATCAGATTCCCTAGTCTATAAAAGCTCATTTTTCATCTCATATCAATCATTGTGCCCTTGCAAAACGTTAGAATTGTCAAGGAGAGAAATTTTTTCGAGTTTTCAAGCAAACTTGGGTATAATATTTGTGGCGTTGCACACTCAGACTGGCCCTGCGCCCTTGGCAAGTTTCCCCCATACATTTTACACTGGTGCTGTGTGCCTAGAAGTGAGTGTTGCGTGCTTGGAAGAGCGTTGTGCTCTTGCCCAAAACCCTCAGCTTAGGCGTTGTGCCTTTAGCGAGGAGGGCTTTCTAAGAGATTTAACCACTCAAAACACCTCAAATTGCTTCCAAGCCTCTGCCAAATGGTCCTCCAAGCATATTTGGGGGTAAGTAGATATCATACACCAATATTTAAGCAATTTTGATGATTCTTAATTAAATGGTAATGAAACCCTAAGAAGAACCCTAATTCAAAGCTTGAAATCATTGTTTGAACCTCATTTCATATTCCTAGATAGAGTGGCAGTAATAGACAGAGGGATTACATTGTTTGGAGGTTGTTCATTCACCTAAGCTATCCTTACACCCATCCCATTCATAACACTCAGTCCCTTCATTGCAAAAATATTGATATTCCAATTCCCTCCTTCATCTCAATTTGACATCAGCCTAAGGGTGTTTCAAAAAAGAGTTTTAAACATGTCAGCAGAGGGAGAGGAAAGTGGCAGTGATGGAGTGGCTCAAATTCCAAGGAGGAATGAGCACAAAGGTGGAAATATCAACATATTTGAACCCCTCGACACAAGGGAGCTAATGGCATCTCCCCTTATTTTTTATTGTTTCAAGCATGTAGGATGATATGAATTTTGTGAAAAGGTGCAACAGGTGCAAAACCATCCTAAGATAAGTAGATTATTTATCATTAAATTGCATGAAAAACAAGTTAACCTTGCAGGGGTCACCTTTGAGTTATCTACAGATTCTATTGCTAATGCCACTAGGATACCAAGTGTGGGGAGAAATGGCTCAAGCAGGCAAATCTTGACATGAGTTACTTTGAGCCATATCTTAAGCCCAGGTATAAAGACCATAACAAATCTATCTTTCCTTTCTCACATTTGCTTCATATATATGAACCTATGATGAGAATTATCATGAAGTATTTCACGTGTGAGGGAAGCTTCGCCCGTCTTTACTCCTACCACATCAGGCTACTTATGAATTTTACTAGAGTGAGGATGTTGCACATACCCTATTACCCCCATAGAAGCATTGATAAAATTTCCTATATTGTACAAAAGAGAGACTATCCTCAGTAGATGCAAAGCCTTTTCCATCATTCTCTGATCAAGATGGTTGTTATGCACCAACTACAACAGAAAGACATTCCATGGGAGACCTTCATTGCCAATGAGGTGTTCACTTCTCCACAAACTCATCATTAGAAAAATGTCCCTTCATCATCCCATCCTCCGACATCCATTCCTCCATCACCTCATGATGATCCCTCTTCATCACCTTTTCACAATCCCTCACCATCATCTCATGGTACTAGTGCATCAAGCAATGAGGAAGATGTCAGTGAGGCAAGTGGTAGTGATAAAGATGTCAGTGAAGTAGAGAGCATTGAAGTAGATGGCAGTAAAGAGGGCAGTGAGACAGATGACACTGAGATGGTTAACATAGAACCTTTTCCTTTGACCTACCAGAGGGGAAATAGACATGTGTTTGCTTCCCTTAAGAGGCAAGGGCCCATGCCTTAATCATCAAAAAAACAACTTGACAAAGGTAAGGAAAAGGTTGTAGAGCAAGACATTGACGAAAAAGAGGATGAACATGAGACTGAACAAGAGTTTCAAATTATTCACCTTTACAGTGATGATGAAAATGAGGAGAGGATCACTAACATGCTTCTCAAGAGAAAATATGCCCAGATTTGAGATCTACAAGCCAATCTTGGTAGGGCTAAGAATGCAATAAACTTCCTTGAGGTTGAAAGCAAGCAATTGGAGACAGAGAAGGCCATTTATGATATCAAAGCTGTCAGAGCTCAGAAAGAGGTTGGAAAATACAAGGCAAATCTATATGAAACCTTGGGCACTCTAGATGACATGGAGGATGAGGAAGGACAACTCCCAAGGAGGAGGCCAAGGACAATTGGATTGAAGAAGGCTTTAGCCAAGGAAAGAGAGAAAGATACAGCATTGACAAAGCAGCTTACTCCTAGTGAGTTGCTTGCCATGGAAATAGATTATGATAGGGAACCTTGGCTAGAGAGAGAAAATGTGCACTTATAGGGTCAGTTAGAGAAGGCCAATAGGGACGTTGACCTTCAGAAGAAGATTGTAAGGCATTATGTCTTAAGAAAGAAGATTGCAAGGGCCAAGCTCAAAGGAGCCCTTGCAAAGATTCAAGTCCTAAAAGAGGCAAAAAACAAAGAAAAGCTTGAAATTCTTGCAGATGAATCCCTAAAATTATCCCAAACATGATCAGCAAGACAAATCCCAATTTTGACATCTTTTTGAGTTTTTGAAATTTTGATTGTTTTGTTTGCAGAAAGAAGGGCCAAGCGCGCAACACCACTAGCATTGTGATCTTTTTTGGGGCACCCAAGGGAGGAAAAATTTACATTTTCATGATCCTTATGCCAAGGAAGTCACCCTCGCATATTTTCAAGTCATTTGGAGCAGAACTGGTCTCTCAAAAGGGCCAAAAACAAGCAAAAAATCACATTTCTACCATGTTTTCAGCACTGGCGCTGCGTCCTGAGCAGTCTTGGGAGAATGGATTTTTAAGAAGTTAAATGGACTCCATTCTGAAAAATAAAGGTATATTTGGAAACTAGACAGGACAAGATTTCCAATGAGCTATCATGGAGCTCATTTGGACATCGGGAAGGCTTCCAAATATTAGTTGCAAGATAGGTGATTTTTCCAGATTTGGCGCTGTGCCCTTGGCCTGGCACTGTGCCCTTGAACCTTGGCACTGCGCCCTTGAACCTTGGTACTGCGCTCTTGCCTGAAAGTCAACAAAAGACACTTGGAGTTATGAAAAAAGATATTTTTATGGCTTTGAAGGAAAATAACTCTAGAGTTAGCTGAGGAGTTATGTTAGAGTTTATTTTTTCTTTTATTAAGTTAGGATATTTGTGCCTTGGGGCCTTGCATGGTCTCATAGGAAAAAATGACATTTATGTGTAATTAATGACTTCTAGAAACCCTATCTAGGGTTTCCACCTCCTCATTCGACAATTAAATACTACATGAAGGCGTCATGTTGGTTGTTGGTTGTTTTATGGAGATGAATACATAGATTTGGAGTTTTGAGGAAATTGGCTTTGGAGATTTGTGATGGTTTTGGATTGAATTCCATGGAGAAAGCACTTTCATATGATTCATGAACTTAGTTGAATGGTCATGTGTTTCTAATCTTGTATTTGTTTCCTTATTTTTACATATTTTCCATCATTTCTCTTGCCGTAGAACATAAAGTTTAGGTTAGGACATGTTGTTTAGAGGCACCTTAACTCTATCTACTTTCTAATGTTTAAATGTTTTCCTCTACTAGGTTTGCTTGAAGAAATTAGGAGTTCCCTATTTCTCCATGTTCATCTAGTTTGTTTCCTTGAGATTAAATCAGTAGATTATGGCTAAATAAGTTTATGGTTTTCCTTGTCCTTTGGTTTTGCTTGAAATGTTATTCTCAAGGATTTCTTTGAAGTGTACTAAATAGGGTTTGGGATAAAGAAGTTTATGGTTTGGCTTGTCCTTTGGTATATCTTGAAATGGTTACTTTGAAGGTCTTACAATTTGATTAAGGAATTTAGGAGTTCCCTACTTTGATCTCTACTTATGTATTATCTTGTATGTTTTCTTTCTTTGAAGGTAGATAGCTAGAGAGGTTAGGATTTCCCTGCTCTCTAGGGTTTGATAGATAGTTTTTTTTAAGTTTACTTGATAGAGCTAGGTCAAAGAAGTTTATGGTGCGCCCTATCCTTTGATTCTTTCTTGATGCATAGTACTCTTATAGACTCTTCTTGTTATAGTTTATGTTAAAGGATTCTTAACTGCCCTTTAAACCTACCACATTCACCATTTAATGTTCATTTCATACTCACTTAGCCTATTTGGATCCATTTGGCTTTGTTAACTTTCCCTATGAAACAACCTTGACCTATTGTAGTACTTTTCAAGACCTTTTGCAGACTCCATAGCCCAATGGTCTGAATCTCTCTCACTCTATTTGTTCTGCTTGACAAGCAACCCAACCAAACAAAACAAACAAACAAACCCTATCATTATAACTAGCCTAAAATAAAAACCCTAAAATCAATCAAGTTTACATATTTTATAAAATTCTAGAGAGAGCCCTCTCTGAGTCCAGGAAGGCCAGGTCCTAGGAAACCAAAGTTGGTTTGATGTTACCCTTGTTCAATTTGGTGTTGCCAATCTGAAAAATTACAGGGAGCTAACATCAACATTGACCCAAAACCAAAATGTAGGCTCTGAAAATGGTATGATAACCAAAAGAAAAGAAGATTACCCAACCTAATACCCATGGAGATGAAGTGGAAAGTGTTGTGTTCAATAGTGACTCGCTACCATTTAACAAAATGGAATCCCTTGTTTTCCCAATTTCCCCAACCATACTAGTTAGTACCTCTTTATTTTTTGACAAGCTTGAGGAGGATAACATACGCTTGATGTGTAATTTCATCCTTCAGATGAATCCCTCCGAGTATATTTAACAAAAATTGAGAAGGAGTGGCTCGATATTTTCATGTTCGACAAGATCATCACTGTTTGTTGTTTTAATGATTCCAATGAAGGTAAAACTTGACATATTTTTCATATTTAGAGAGTTCAAAAAAGAGGTGGAAAAATAAACTCCAAATGTTCCTTTTTGTATATAGTCTCTTATGTCCGTAAAGGTAGAAAAAAATAATTAAGAGAACCTCTTAGCCATGTTTGGCTAAGGTATTCCTTTTTCGTAGTTAGTCTACCTCAGTCCGAAAAAGGGTTAAACTTATACCGAGTAGATACCTTTTCATTTACTTTCACGAGCTCAATATCTTCATGGAAATCCATCTCTACATCAGGATATTGATCGATCATGATGAACTATCTGCACAGCCATCCAAAGAAGGATGGTGAAAAGTTGATCATTGATGGACCTACATGTCTGGAAATGTGGTCTATCCACCTCCTCATCTATGGAACCCTCAAATCGAAGGGCTCAAGTACAATTTGTTGACGTTGTAGTAGTGTTTCCCGCTCTAAGGAAAAAAATACCAAGATAGCACGATAGTCGAATTTGACAAAGAAACCCTTGCTCCAGTTGAATATTCTTAGTTGTAGGCACTCTACCCCATACTGCATGTATGATTTGCTTGCCACATGTAATTTCGAGTTGTCTACCAATCTTAATATGATGAACACGATTGTTATCAAACGTAGTTGGGTCACATCCTCGATGTTAATATTTTCATAACTAGTAGGGACGGCTTAAGGTCTGCAATAGGTAGCAATGTAATATTTCACTGTCTCACTGCCACTTCTTCCACTTAGAAGAGAGATGGGGGAACCTCGCTTTAACAATCCTGTTAGAAATTAAATGTCATCTACCTGTATCTCAAGAATATTCTCCCTAAACCTAAACGCTTGTGCCTGAAAATTCCCATGAAAATACAAGGTATTTCAATAACTCCATTTGTTTCCTCATATCGGGAAGCTAAAATAATTTTAACAACCCATAGCTTCTAAGCGCCCGAATGGTAGTAGGGTCATTTGAAGCATCCATATCATGTGCTTCATGTTATATTTCTCTATAGATAAATGAGGAAAAACTAAGAAAAAACTTGTAAAAATGCACCCAACACACCTTATAAGGTGAAGAAAAATCGTTGCACCTCTGCGTAGGTGAAATTCCATTTTCAACTCAGAGGGGGTGCATTGGTCCCAGGGTGTTTTTTATGAACCCCATGGGCCTCAAAACCTCACAAAATTTGCATGAAAGTACAAAAATGAACCATGAAGAGATAGATAAAGGTTTCATCTCCTACCTGGAACCGACGACACTTGAAATGGTTCCCTTGATTGGTTGCAGTCAACTACAAAAGATCAAGTGAAAAAAGGCTCCAAATACTCACTGTTGAAGGTAAAACGTGAAATGGTAAAAATGAAAATTCATTTAGATATTTATGGTAATTTTCTCATTATTTTATTCATTATTAGTATTTTGACCTAGATATGCTTCATTTTTACTATGAAACATGTATGTTTAATCCCATGTGGAGTCGCAAATTTTTTATATGGGATTTACGATAGTGGACAAAGGTATCTCCCCTAGGTCTGGTGGCTAACCTAGAACAATAAAGAGACAAATACCCCAATTCTTTTCCTTAGAGTAGATATATTATGGAGTGAGGACTACCTGATATTTGTCACAAGCTTTGCTCCTTCTTTAGCTTGGAAGGTCCAATTCTTGCTCCAACTGCCAAAATTAGATCCCGCATAGCTAGATAACACAATAAAAGAAATTATGAGATGTATGCAATATCATCTAAGTATTATATTCAATAGATCGACTTGATTTTGAAATAAGTGAAATAACTATATCACATATAGGAAAAAAAAGAATTCATTGCATTATATTAATATAAGGAGATTACAACCATAAGTAGAATTTGATCTTGTATAAGAGCTCCTCCAACTTGTCAACTCATCCTTTCCTTGTCACAAAATGTGTTGGGAAAAATACTGAGAGGGGGGGGAGGGGGGGGGGGGGGGTGAATCAAGATTATCGCATATTCAAAACTTTTTACTTTTTCATGCTCTAAAACCCATACGCTACTTTGCTGAAGACAACTAGCGTATGTACGTGGATATCCTTCATAAAACTCGCGTATACACAGAGATTTAATTATGCCATTGATTCTTCACTTATATCATTCCATCATTCATTCATTAGATGTTCTATAAGCAGTAAACAAGTGCAGTAAGAACAGAATAAACCATCACACATAAGCATCACACATGAACACCAAGATTTTAGGTGGAAACCCAAGTCAGGAGAAAACCACTGCTGCAGTTGCTCAGCCTTCAATATTTTATTATAGAGAAAACATCTTACAACATATGTGCTAGTGCAGATTCCTACCAGCACGCAGGCACCCACCTGCGCTTGTTTACCAGCCTCTCCTGGAAGGGAGCTATGACCCCCTGACTCGTTTACCAGCCTCTCCTGGAAGGGAGCTACGACCCCCTACTCTCGTTTACCAGCCTCACCTGGAAGGGAGCTACGACCCCCTGACTCGTTTACCAGCCTCTCTTGGAAGGGAGCTACGACCCCCTGACTGAAGGCTACAACCCTCAGCACCTCTATGGACCATGTTTCATCAATTTTCACACCGGATCCAAACAACTTCAATAGAACACAACTTGCAGGCCTCGTTTCATCATATTTTCAGACTGGACCCACTCCATACTTTTAAGCACATTCAACCATGGAACAGATACATATAACTCACTGACAGATATCAGTAAACTAGCAGAACAGATCAGACATTTCTTACCACAGACTTCAACAAACCCTAGTTTGCATACGCGCTTTCCTTTCACTGATGTCGCGTATATACACGCTTCCGTTTACATAAACCAGCGTATACTTATGCACATATTACAGAACAATTTCATTGCGCATACGCGCTTTCTCTTCAGCGAAGCCGCGTATATACGCGCTTCCCCTTCGGCGAACTAGCGTATAGATCTTCAAGCAGCATATCTCTTCAGATCAGATATTCAGTTCAAATTTACCCTTTTACTTCAGACAGATGTTCGCCTCATCTTAGATCTAAGTCTTCCATAAACAGATCTAGCAGATACAAGTACAATTCAGATCTAGATCCCCTTCTTCATCATTGGTGCATCATACATTCAGATCTATCATTCAAACCATTACCCTTTCCATACAGATATACTTCACAGAGAAGTATTCATTCAAGCCCAGACATCTTGCTCCCACACTCATGATTTGCACAATGAATTTCTTCTCCTTATATAGGTTTATCTTTTTTCAATACCACGGGCCCCTTTTTCAATACCATGAGCCAAAACAATACCATGAGCCTTCAATACCACGGGCCCCTTTTTTAATACCATGAGCCAAAACAATACCATGAGCCTTCAATACCACGGGCCCCTTTTTGTCATTGACTTGTGACTACAACATGGATCAATATTTTCCCATAAATGCACGAATTGGTTGCCAGCAATGATGCTTCATCATCATGTATGATTCTATTTCTCACTTGCGACAAAGATGGCCCATAACGACGTGGAAACCACAATTCGTGCGTTGACGATTTCTTGTAGAACGTATTCTTAGATATACTATTTCATCAGATCAGCAACATGCCATCCTTTTCATTGCCTTTGTACAAGATATTTATCAAGCCACAACTTCATCCAAGAAGTTGGTTTATCTTCATCAAGTGGGTTGCCTTCAAGGACAAATACCAACATCATATTTCCAACAACATCATTTACCAAGTCCATCAAGTCAAGAATAACTTCATGAGGTGGTTTGCCATCAATGACAACACATGTCAATTTCTTCATCTTCATTTAGTGGGTTGCCATCAAGGACAACACTCTGCATCATATTTCCAACAATCTCCCCCTTTGGACTTGATGGCAACCACGATGGTGTTTGATTACCACAACAGATAGGTACATTAAGAATACAATGACACCATGTCGCATTCCCCATTTTTGACACCATTCTTTTTCTTCATTCAAACACCATGTCACTCTCCCCCTTTGACATCAAGGGCAAAGGGTGGATCAAAACCAACATACTCTCCCCCTTTTCTCCGCATGTGGAAGAAGCGGTCTGCAGATATGATATATACTGAAGTGGCCAAGCTCCCCCTGAGTTCATGCTAAATCTTCAAACATGTTTTTCAATGAAGTACATGACTCTATGAACTTCCTATCACCAAAGACTCATACTTACATCAAATATCCAAACAAGTGGATTTACATATAAGACTCAAGTACCCAACCAAGTGGGTTTACACATTTCAACTCAGCTACCCAACCAAGTGGGTTTACAAAATTTTGACTCAGCTACCCAACCAAGTGGGGTTACAAATTTTGACAAGTCCTTACATGACTGAAAATTACAATTTTACATCATGGGTCTCAACATGACCTTTTCATCAAGAAACAAATATGACTTTTCATAACCAACACAAGAAAGTCTCAAGAAAGAGAACATATTTCAGAACCATTATAGTGCCAACAATGCATTATACTCAGCAAAGCTAATGCTCCCCCTGAAACTGTGCATCCAAGCAACTTTTTTCATATGACTAAGGCTCCCCCTTAGTTTGTGCATCCTGAACACTTTCACCAACAAATCATCAAGGCATCTTTATCAAAACATTAGAAATAGAATTATGAGAACTGGAACACCACCAGAGATACCAAACAATATCAGAGATACCAAACAGCACTGCAGCTGTGCTGAAGAAAGCTGACCCCAAGCAGAAATTTGTCAGCAATCAGACATACGCGGTTTTCTGTGCATGAACTCGCGTATATACGCGACTGTGTTTCAGGAAACCCGCGTATCCAATTCCATCTTCTAAATTTTAACCAGATCTGACCCTCTATAAGAAAAAGACAGTGTTCAACTTCTTTCTGGGATATTTGAATGCTTCCCTGGATTACAGATAGATAGAACAGTGTAGTTGTGTCTTCAAGCGTCATCCAACGGTTGTAGCATAAGCACATTAGTAACCAAGCCTTCAGATTCTTTGCCGCATCAATACAATCTTTCCAAGAGAGATTTTCATACCAGAACAACATCTTCAAATATGTGTCAAGCAATCATCCATGTGGTCCAATACCATCAAGATCTTCAAGATTTAACATGAAGTAACATATGTAGGCAAAAGATCTCAACCATAGTAACAAACTCTGCATGATCTATTCTTATTTATGAATCAAACGACATCCAACTCATCCATTTGTGAGCACAAAAGATATTTATCAGCAACCAGGGCTCAAAATCTCATCATAATAAACCATGTACCAAGTCATCATCATTTGAGCATGAGTATCACAAAAACCAAGTCATTAACAATCAGACTGATGCTCCCCCTGAACCTCTGCTCCAGATCTTCAGCTATCATATAAATTCTCTTATCATCAGTGCATACGCGACTGTGTCTACTGGAACTCGCGTGTATACGCGACTTTGGTTCATCGAACCCGCGTATGGAAAGTGAAGCATAATTTTTTTTATTTTTATTTTTTATTTTATTTTATTTTTTTATCTTCCTTCATCTCCTCCTGAGCTTGTACCTCCTGTACCTGTCTTTTCCACATCAGATGCGCTGTCGGAAGTAAACATAACCAGAGTAATCAAATCAACCATGAGAGTCATCATGCATTTCTCCCCCTGTGACGATACATTACTAAATCTCATAATGTATCCCACATCATTCCTGCAGTCAATAAGAAAAAGTCAGCTTCAGAAGCGGATGACTGCAGTAGGGTCAGAATTCCCTACGTTTCTGATCGGTCCTCCATCTTTTTCCAGATTTGTTTGAACTTTCTATTTGTGTGCTGGAAGTTATCCAATTTCTCATGTCTGTTCAACCTGAATTCCTTTTCTACATGTCCATACTTGTTACAAGAATAACATCTCATGTGTCCAGAGAAATAAGCATAAGAATCATAATGAGTATTTCTAATCTTCCTCCTTTTACAATCGGCTGCTTTATGTCCATACTTGTTACATGAAAAACAATATCCCTTGAAGCTACCAGAGTACCTTTCTGAGTAGAATCTGTTTGTTTGTGGCTGAATTGTTCTGCTTCTGCAATTTGCTGCAACATGCCCATAATTATGACATTTAAAACATTCAACGTTCTTGAATGAATTCCTTTGAGAATTCATGATTGATGGTTGACCTCTTTTCTCTTTCAACGCTTCAGGTTTTGCATTGACATCCTCTGAGGTTTTTGCACTTCCTTGTGAGCTAGATTCTCCTTTAACAGTTTCATGGAAACCAAGACCAATTTTGATAGCAGGAGACCTTTGATTACTCAGAATATTGTCCAAAATATTAGTACTATCTTGAAACCTCAAAAGTTTAACCTTTTCTTCTAATTTACCTTCGAGAATGTTTACCTCAACCTCCAAGGCTTGACATTGCTTTGTCATGCTTTCTTCTTTCCTTCTTCCATCTTCTACTTGATCCTTCAGATTTAGAATCTCTTCTTTCAACCAATTTTCGTTTTCTTCACATGTTTGTTGTAGCTCTTCATTCTTCTTATTTGATTTTTCCAGAACTTCTTTGAGAGAGATGATTTCTGCTTCAAGGCCTTCCTTTTCAAATGACAGAGGTTCTTCATTCTTCTTATTTGATGCTTCAAGATCCGTTTGTAGAAAGATGATTGCAGCTTCAAGTCCTTCATTCTTCTTGCTTGATTTTTCGAGATCTACATTTAGATCGTTGATTTACGCTTCTAGTTCTTTAATATGATTGGATGCATAAGTATGAAACCTTTGATACTTGTCCACCTGTCCATTCAGCATTTCTATTTGATCTTTCATTTGAGAGATCATCTCTTTGTAGATAGAATCTTTCTTATCAATTTCCTTTTGTTGTTCTTCAACTTTGATCTTGATAGCTTGTCCTAGATCCACAACTTTACTTTCACTTTCTACACCATTGCTTGCACAAAGAAGATTACAAGGGCCCAAATCACTATCAGATTCATCTTCTTCAATTTTCTGAGATATCTCCTTGCTTCGAGTAGCCTTCTTCTTTTTCCTCTTTCCCATGAGCACTTGTAGAGCTTCGTCAGAATCTATTTCATCTTCTTCAATTTTTTCTATACATGATTTCTGAGGTATCTCCTTTCCTCGAGTAACCTTCTTCTTTTGCTTCTTTGCCATGAGCACTTGTAGAGCTTGGTCAGAATCTTCTTCATCTTCACTGGACACTTCATCATCATCATCATTTGCATAATAACTCTTCCTCTTTTCAAATTGTTTTCCTTTACCATGTTTTTCTTTATAAGGACATTTAGCAGCATAGTGACCAAATTTTCCACACTCAAAACATTTGAAGGGAAGCTTACCTTTGAATCTTCCAGTTCCTAGTTGGAGTTTTCTCACGAAATTCGCTTCTTCTTAATAGGATATATAGCTGGATTCTTTGACAACTTCCTTTTCTTTTCTTCTTGCAGATACCTTAAAAGCAACTTCTTTGATTTGAGAAGGACCTCCTTGTCTCATTTCAAAAGCAGTCAGAATACCATGTAATTGAACAATAGTAAGGGTTTGCATATCTTGCCTTTCTTCAATAGCTGAAACTTTAGAGTCAAATTTTGAAGTCAAGGATCTTAAGACTTTTTCCACCAGAGTAGTATCGGTTATGGTTTCACCCAAATTTCTCATCCGATTTACAATATCATCTAGACGAAGAAAGAAACCGGCAACACTTTCATCACTATGAATCTTCAAATTTTCATATTCAATTCTAAGAGTTTGGAGTTTTGCACTTTTTACCTTTGTATCTCCTTCATAGCTCAGAATGATCTTGACCCATATTTCTTTTGCTGAATGTAGTCGCATTACTTTAGCAAATTCTCGATTCAAACATGCTTCCCTAATAAGACATTCACTCGCTTGGCATTGATTTCATACTTTCCTTTCCGCCGCATCAAGAGGGAATACTTACCGGTATTGATAACCTTCTTCCACGATTATTCATACATATGCACTAAGTACTTTTGCGTATATGCTTCTATTCGTACCTTCCGTAATATCGCATTGCTTCCATTGAATAGAGGTGGCTTTATAGACATCACTCCTTCTTGACTTCCCATTGCGACGGATCTCCTTCAGCGATCAAGCTTCTCCGTAAGGACCCGCTCGATACCAATTGTTGGGAAAATACCGAGAGGGGGGGGGGGGGGGGGTGAATCAGTCTTTACTGCATACTAAAAACTTTTCACCTTTTCATTCCTTAAAACCCATACGCTACTTTCCTTCAGTAAACTCGCATATACACGCGGATATCTTTCATGCAACTAGCGTATACATAGAGATCTAATTATGTCATTAGTTCTTTGCTTATATCATTCCATTATTCATTCATCAGATGTTCAATAAACAATAAACATGTGCAGTAAGAACAGAGTAAACCATCACACAAAGCATCACACATGAACACCAGGATTTTTAGGTGGAAACCCAAGTCGGGAGAAAACCACCACTGCAGTTGCTCAGCCTTCAATATTTTATTACAGAGAAAACATCTTACAACATATGTGTCGGTGCGTACCTACCGTAACCAAGGCACCACCTCGCGCTTGCTACCAAATTTCTCTCCCCAGAAGGGGGAGCCCAACCCCGACTCGTTTTTTTTTTACAAGCCTCTCCTGGAAGGGAGCTACGACCCCCTGCTCTCGTTTACCAGCCTCACCTGGAAGGGAGCTACGACCCCCTGCTCTCGTTTACCAGTCTGACCTGGAAGGGAGCTACGACCCCCTGACTGAAGGCTACAACCCTCAACACCTCTTATGGACCACGTTTCATCAATTTTCACACTAGATCCAAAGCTTCCTTTAGGACACCACTTGTAGGCCACATTTCATCATATTTTCAGATTAGACCCTTTCCTTACTTTTAAGCACAGTCAACCATGAAATAGATACACATAAATTACTGACAGATATCAGTAAACCAGCAGAACGGATCAGACATTTCTTACCACAAACTTCAGCAAACCCTAGTTTGCATACGCGCTTTTCTTTCTCTGATGTCGTGTATATACGCGCTTCCGTCCACATAAACCAGCGTATACATCTGTACAAACTTCACTGCGCATACGCGCCTTTTCTTCAGCGAAGCCGCGTATATACGCGCTTCCTCTGCGGCTAACTAGCGTATGGATCTTCAACCATTACAGAGCTACATACTTCTTCAGATCAAACATTCAGTTCAGATTTACCCCTTTACTTCAGACAGATGTTCGCCTCATCTCAGATCTAAGCCTTCCATAAACAGATCTAGAAAATACAGATACATTTCAGATCTAGATATCCCGCTTCATCATTTCTTCATAGGTGCATCATAGATTCAGATCTATCATCAAACTTTTACCCTTTCCATACAGATATACTTCACAGAGAAGTATTCATTCAAACTCAGACATCTTGCTCTCACACTCATTATTTGCACAATGAATTTCTTCTCTTTATATAGGTTTACCCTTTTTCAATACCATGAGCCCCTTTTTCAATACCATGAGCCAAAACAATACCATGAGCCCAAAACTACATTACTTCCGATGGTATTCCTGGACAGGGTCATTTAGATGAATCATAACCAAATACAATGGGTCAATACCATGGTGGTTACCCCTGGTTTTGCACTTTTTGAGCACTTTTGCCCATACACGACTTGGCACGTTCTTTCTCGCGTACATACGCGACTTCCCCTAGACAAATCCGCGTATGCCTTGAGACATACTCTTTTTCATCATGCTTTGACACATACTAACCATCTTCCATTATTACATTATGTACCCACTGAAGATACATCAGATTTAGTTCATTAGGACATATTCTATCAAGCACAACTTCATCAAGTAAGTTGCCATTCAAGGACAACACTCAGCATCATATTGCTAACAAACATCATTTCATATCAGATTTACATCATTTACCAAGTCCATCAAGTCAAGAATAACTTCATCAGGTGGTTTGCTATCAAGGACAACACATGTCAACAATCTCATGTCTTCATCTTCATTCAGTGGGTTGCCATCAAGGACAACACTCTGCATCATATTGCCAACAATCAAAACCTCCTGTGAAGCAGACTCGGATGAATACAAGGTTTCAAGAGGACTAAAATTGGGAGAGAGACACTCTGTCTGGGCGAGCAGAGATGCTGCGTTCGTAGAGCCATGTCCAATATGCGCCTGAGACCGATAGGATGGAGATAGGAAGAGGTCAACAAGAGTAGGAGAACAATCGATTGAGCACGAAATGTTGGAACCGCTGAGAACGCAGAGCTTTGAGGGATTTGAAAGGGCGATCCAGAGAGAGTCAGAGTTTGGTGCTGAAGAGATTAAATCTATGGTGGCCAATGCCATTGGATAGGAGGCGGAGATTTGATTCTTCACAGAGAGGCAGGGCAAAGAGCTTCGGAAACCATGAACAGTGATCTGCTGTGGGTTGGATCTACAAAGAGGATATAGCCCGATCATGGCAAGAAAAAGTAATGGTCAGTGCCATTGCACCGAAGGTTACCAACAGAATGTCAGCAGGCTTTATTTGCCAATTTATCTGCAGTTTTGTTAAGAGATCGGAGGACATGGTAATAAAGATTGCCTTTCATTTGCTGGTCCAGAGAATGGCATCGCTCAATAATTTGCTGCAGACTTAGATTTTGGGCTTTTCTGTTGCTTATCATCAGACCAATGATAATGGCAGAGTCTCCAATTATAATAGCCTTTGATATACCAAGTTTCTGAAGCTGGAGCAAACCTTAAAGGAGGGCGAAAGCTTCAGCCCTGTTGTTTGAAGCATAGCCCAGACCCCATTCATATTCAGTTAACACATATCCATTACCGTTGCAAATAAGAACTCCAACCCCAGCCATTCCTGGGTTGTATTTGGAGGCTCCATCGAAAAAAAGATAATGAGTATTGCTGTTCCTGAGCCACCGAGCAAATTCTTCATCTTTCATCCTAATTTTCTAGCTACATCTGGGGCTGTCTCTGCTATTGGGATCACATCGTTTTTGTTCTATGCTGCTTCTGTCCAGAATATGCCCTATGTAATTCCTTTCTTCGACTGTTAGGTCCAGCACCTTCAGATTCCCATGACATTTTGTGGATGGAGTTTCCAAGTTGAGATTCCAAGCTTTGTTGTAGAGCTTTCTAACATTAGTTTATGTGCCTTTGAAGATAATTTTGTTTCTTGCTAGCCAGATGTTCCAAAGAAGTGTACAGGGCAGGGCATTCCAGACCCTTCGAGCTGTATTGTTTGCTTTTCTTCCCCACGGGTAGCTCTTTTTCCATATGTGCAACACTTCAATTATACTAGTGCCAGGCACCCAGGGGGGATTGTGACTCTAAAAGGCTTCCTTCCAGCAGGCTGATGCAAATGAGAAATCTATAAATAGATGCTGGATTATCTCTTCTTCATTTTGGCAGTTTGGACAGCGAGATGGTCCAATTATTCCTCACTTTCTGAGGTTCTCAACAGTGAGGACTTTCCCTCTTAAGAGGATCCATAAGAAGAATTTGAATTTTGGCAGAGTTTATGCCTTCCAAACAAGTCTCCAATGTGCCCAGATTGCCATGGGATACTCGTTGATGCAGATTTGATGATAAGCAGCCTTAATAGTGTAGATAGTGCCTGAAGGATCCCATCAAAATTCATCAGCAAGGTAGCGTTTGGAGGGCGCTATACCATGAAGATAAGTTTTCAGGTTGTTGAAATTGATTTCTGCAACTGCTGGTATATAAGGGAAACTCCAACCTTTCGAGGTATGGCAGTGGGCTTCCCATTGAGAGATCTGGGCCAGAGTTTGAATACCTGCACTGCTGAAAAGAGCTAGAATCTGCTGAGTACCAGGCCGTTGTCTTATGGGCTGTTGCCCCATTATTTTGTCTTCTCCAATTCTTATGTAGTTGCCTCCTTTGGGCACTTTGGATGTTTTTTGGTCAAGAAAAGGTATAACTTTCTTACACATCCTCCAGGTTTTACAGCATGCTCTGTTGGGGAGCTCATGATCCAAAAGCTGGTGCCTTGGGTGACTGAGGTATTTTTTTTCAAGAACAGTTTTCCACCAAGCAATCCTTCCAGTTATGAGTCTCCAAACCAACTTGCTAGCAAAGGCGAGGTTTAGGAATTTAGATGATCTGATTCCCAGCCCTCCATTCTCACACGGCTGAGTGACCTGCTTCCAGCTTACCAAGTTGTATTTTTTTTTTCATTTCTCCCTCCTTGCCAAAGAAAATGACGAAGGAGAGCATCCATTTTAAAATGAAAGTTAGCGGGGGCTTGTAAAAGTGTAAAACAGTACAAGGGCAGGGAGGAGAGGCCTGCTTTCAGAAGAATTATGCGCCCTGCAGGGTTAAGCCAAGAAGTGCCCCAATGCTGTATCTTCCTTTTCATTTTGTCAATAATAACTTCCCAGGCTGTAGCTTTCAAGTTTCCGGCACTCACAGGCATGCCCAAATAAGTAAATTGCTCCCAATTCAGCTTACAAGGAACCCCAAGAGTACGAGCTATCCTATGGAGAACATGTGCCGAAGTGTTCCACCCATAAATACAACTCTTAAGATAATTTATCAGACCTCCAGAGTAGCTCATGTATTTTTCTAGGAGGGTTTTAAAACGACGGGCTATGATGTTTGAAGCTCCCCCCATTAGAAGAGTATCGTCGGCAAACTAAGAGTGATTGATGTTTTTGACTCCATTGTCAAATTTGATCCCGGTGATGAGGCCCATGCGATGATTGTAATCCAGAGCTCTACTAAAAGATTCATCCATTAATATAAAGAGATAAGGTGAGAGAGGGCAGCCTTGTCTAAGGCCTCGAGAGGATTGGAAGGAAGGTCCAGGTCTGCCATTTAGAAGAGGGGAAATCCAAGGTCCTGTAATGCAGGCTTTGATAAGGCTAATAAAGGATGTGGCAACTCCCATTTTTTCAAGCACAACAAACAGGAAGGAATGTATGACATGGTCAAAGGCATTGGCTAAGTCTAACTTTAAGATGAAGCCTTTCTCATTTCGGGTTTGACTGGAGTGAATGGCCTCTTTAACGAGAAGGATGGAGTCCAAAATTTGCCTATTGGCCAAAAAACCCCCTTGATTTTCAGATATGAGAGTGGGGAGGATAGGTTTTAGGCGAGTAGCCAAGATTTTTGTCAAAATTTTATATGATGATTTACACAAAGATATTGGGCGAAAACGTGAGAAAGTCAAAGGTCGATTTTCTTTAGGGATAAGGGCAAGATGGGTAGCATTAGTGAATCCTCCAATTTTGCATTTACGTTGGACCCATCTTAGCATTTTGACAAGATCTTTTTTTATTATTCCCCAGTATGTTCTATAGAAACAGATAGGAAAGCCATCTGGACGTGGGGCTTTATCTGGCTGAAGAGCCCAGATGGCATCATGTATTTCTTCTTCATTGATCTCCTTAGTCAAATCTTCATTAATATCCTCATTGATTCCTTTGGGCATATGCTGTAGGAGGTTTGAATAGTGCTCTGTTTCCTTTGTCTCAGTTAGGAGAGTGCTGTAATAGGCTGAGGCAGTTTTTTTGATAGCTTCTTGGGTTTTTTGAGGGCAGCCTTCCTCATCGTTGATCATGGTGACATTATTTCTAACTTTCCAGACATTTGCTTTCTTATGGAAGAAAGTTGTATTTTTGTCTCCTCCATGAAGCCAAAGTTGTCTTGACTTAATTCTCCATTTCTACTCTTCTTCTCTATTAACCCGGTACAGCTGATAATATATATCACTTTCTAATGCTTTATCCTCTTGGGACAACCCATTTTCCTCGATTTTCCTGTGAGTTTCTTTCAATTTATATTTTAGCTCAGCTTTGACATTTTCTGGTTCTTTGTAATGCTGCTTCACCCAATCCTTCAGGGCATGTTTTGTATTCTTCAGCTTGCATTCCCATATGAATCCCGGTGATCCTTCTATATGATGATGCCAGGCTGTTTGGACAATCTGATCCACAATAGGATTGCTACGCCAAAGAGAATTGTATTTGAAAGGAAACAGCCCCAAAGGACAATGTGCTTCAAGAAAAATGCTAATGGGATAGTGATCGGAGGATGAATAAGGTAGAATATCAGCATGAGCAGTGGAAAACTCAGAGAGGAAAGAAGTATTTACCAAAATTCTGTCAAGGCGCTCCAGAATGTTATCTCTACCCAGCCTGCGGTTGTTCCAAGTGTACCTCTGATTTTTTGGGATGATATCTACTAAATCACACTCTTGCATGATGTTTTCCAGCTTTTCTCTATAAGTATAATGTGTAAAAATGCCTCCTCTTTTTTCATTGGAGTGTAATATAAGATTTAGGTCTCCCCCAAAGATGATATTTCTATTGTCTTCAGTTTGGATGTCTTCTTGTAGTGTGGCCCAGCACTGATCTTTATCTCTGAAATGGTTCGGAGCATAAATGTTATAAATGACTATTTTCTTATCCTCTTCTTGTTTTTCTAGTGTGACTTTGATCCAATATGGATTGATAGTTTTGGATGTGCATTTCCATGTATTTTTGTTCCACATTGTGGTGATACCGCCAGAAGCTCCTCTTGCTTCACATATTTGTCCCTCATAATGCCTGAGCCATTCTATAATTCTTGTCATCTCTTGCAATCTTTGCTTTGTTTCCTGAATCATTACAATTCCTGGCTTCTCATGAGCTGTGAGATCTTTCAGGGCAACAATTTTTGAGGGGTGCCCTAGTCCCCTACAGTTCCATGATATAACTTTCATCATTGAGTATTTGGGTTTCGGAGGAATGCTCGTCCCCGTTGCTCCTTATGTGTTGTTTCTTTGCTATTTTGCCCCAATATGTAAGTTTCTATGGGATTTTGAGTTCCCATGGCGATGTCTTTTTGAGCATTTTCGTTCCTTTGCTGTTTACTTGATTTCCTGCCAGGTTTTTTTTTTGAGAATCCTGATTGATTCCATGCTCTTTCGAGGAGCTTCTAGTAGCTCGGGGTTGGGGGGGGGGGTCGAGGGAATGGGAGGGGGAGGATTGAGAGAGAGAAAAAAGGATGGGGGGGTCATTTTCAAGGGGGATCAGGGGGTCATTATGAGGGAGAGAGAGGGCGCCAAAGGGATTTGAAGAGATCAGGGGAGAACCAGTGGATGGCCCCGAGGTGGGGAAGATGGGTGGACCAAGAGGAGAGGAGGGAGAAGGGACAGCTGAGGAGGAGGCTTTGGGCGGAGCTGAAGGGGGATTAGGCTTGGGAGGGGCAGTTTTGGGAGGAGCCTCCTCAAAGTTTTCTTTCAAGCCAGAGGCAGTCTTCTTTTTCTTTACAGTTTCCCATTGTTCTTCTGATTGAGCAGGTTCAACATTAACAATTTTAGAATAGCGATTGGAAAAATGGCCTTATTCGTGACATACCTTGCATTTGAAAGGAATTTTTTCATAGTCCAGTTGCTGAATATGCATCCAATCGTCCACTTTTAGTTTGATTTCTTCTGGAAGACCCTTGCCGAGATCAACTTCAATGCATATCCATGCACATGCCTGCATATTATCCTTGGGCTCACACCGATCAATGTATTTTCCAACAGCATTGCCGATGGCTCGAACCGAGTCATCTCCCCAGCAGTGGAGCGGGAGATGCGGAAGACGAACCCAGACCAGAACAACATTAGGGACATCTAGCTCAGGATCGAAATCTGGAGTCCATTTGTTCAGGTACAGACCACGAGAGTCCATGAAGTATGGCCCATTTCTGAATATTAGGTCCTTGTCTGCTCTAGATTCAAAGTGGAAAGTGTAATAACATTTTCCACAGAAACAAATGGAGATTTTACCTTTAACTTTGTCTGCCCAGTTTCTTTCGATCCATCATTGAACAGTTTTCGGGGAAGGCCATAGGCCGGTAAACTGACCGATGAGCCCCCGCTCAGCTAAAGAGAGAGCAACCATACGTGGTAACGTAGGAGGAAGGTCAACCTCTTGCAACCCATCCAGTTTCTTGACAAACTTGGACAGCGCAGGACGAGTTCTCTGAGGCTGAAGAGATTTGACTAAAGCGAAAAACGCATCTGCAGTGGATTGGATACACGCATCTGCATCGGGCTGATCAGCAGGGCCCTTCGTGGCAGGATTCGGAGAGGCCATGGAAGGCCAGAGGCCAGAGGCCTCGCGCTGCAAAGAAAAGACCAGCAGTCGGCTGCTAGGTCAGGGGAACGCGCAGGGAGGCACGCGCTCAGCAAAAAAACCACTTTTACACCTTCATTTATTTTTAATTATGGATTATAACAGCTATTCAACAAATAAATAAATAAATAAATAAAATAAAATAAAAAAAAATAAAAATAAATAAAAATAAAAATAAATTCTATAGTAATTTTAAAATGGTGTTTTTAATTTTCGATAATATTATAGTTTTAATTTCCTTCTTTCATATGAAAATGCTCTCCACAAACACAAGTGCATCTCCACTAAATCCATTATTTCAAAAATAAAATTGACTCTACCTCTATAGTTTCAAATTTTCACATAAAAATATTATTATCTATGATGCACCACTATACTTTTTAACAATGCAAGTTATGCAAAACCTTTCATTATATGGTGTCCATGATTGAGAATTTATCAAGGCTATATATATATATATATATATATATATATATTAAAGAAAATTAGTTGAATACCCAGCCACATACACTCATTTTTGTAAATGAACATGGTGTTACTTATTTTTTATGATTGCAGTTATTAATTTTTTTTTTAAAATGGATTTTTTGGGGCAGCTTAACTGACAATGGTTGAGAAAATGAAGTGTGATGTGTAGGAAGGCTCAAGGTTCAAATTCCTTGATTTCTTTGTTCCTATTACCAAAGAGGAAAATGCATACAGATAAAAGATATATGGTAAATGTTGGAATCAACCATGTATCATGTTGCTAGCCCAACTCAATCACCAATTCCTCTAAATTAAAAAAATTATATATTTATTTACAATTTTTATAATGTATCATTTCTAAATAACAAATTCTTAAACAATAATATATTGATATTAGTGTATACACAAATATATTGATAATAGTTTATACATGAATATATTGATATGGTGTATGTATCTATAGTTTATTTTTGTAATTTAAATCAAACCATGCTTTCAAATTTTATTATTTAAATAATGATATCAAACACTAATTTAGCTTATTGTAATATATTACACCTTCCTTTATTTTTAATTATGGATTATAACAACTATTCAACAAAAAAAAAAATTAGGTATTTTTTATTTTGATCCTTTTATTTAAATGAATTAGAAAATTTTGTAACCAGCATTATTACCATTCAATTTAATTAGGATTTTTTTATTTTCTTCATCTAAATGAGTAAATAATTTATTATGAAAAATATTTCTTAAACATAAGTTAAGATACTATGATTTTGGTATTTATCCTCTTATGATAATATTTGCTTCTCTAATAGTATATTAATATGTAAATTAATCAAAAGTTCTAAATTTTAATATCTACACAATGAATTATAAATATATTTTTTAAATAATGATATTAAACAATGATTAATCTTCTTGTGATATACTACACTCTCCTTTATTTTTAACTATGAACTATAACAACAATTCAATCCAATATTAGATAATATTTATTTTGATCCCTTTTATTTAGATATTTAATAAAAAAATAATTTAAATTTGAAAATAAATAAATTGAAAAGTCAATAACAAAACATGATATTATTACCGTATCATTAAGCATGGGTTAAGAGAGGAATATTTTGGTTTTTTCCCTTTTCTGATAATATTTGCTTCTCTCTCCGGATGCGGATGGTCGTTAGATATATTGGGACAACTGGCCCTGGCCATTTCCCAAAGCACAAAGCGCGTGGTGACCACATGGCCCTCCACGGCGCCATTAACTCTGCATTCATTCTGCCTGACGGTAACATTTACTCTCCCCCGCGCCGGCAATACAATAGCCCTGGTCTGCCTGGTATTTGCATAATGGAAGCCAGTTCTATGTTTGACGAGCTCTCCGACACTCTGCGCGGTTGTCTGGTCCCCTTGGGCGGTGCGTGCCCTGTCCACTGTGCTAAGCCAAGCGCTCGCACAGTCACAGGTCGGCGCTGCTCGCTCTACAGCTGCATTGAATTTTTACCTGATGCGCACTTCTCCAACAGTGAATTTTTCTCTGGTGCGTCCACTGCTCCTCAGCATATTCCCAGCCCGTCCGTTGCTCCGACTCATCCTGGTGTGCCTCAGAGTATTCCTGGTTCATTCGCTGCACCGGCTCTTTTCCAGGCTCACGAGTAACACGAAGCAGAGCCCGCCATGCCTCGACTCAGACAGCGCATGACAGCCCGTCGAGGAGGCACACGCGGAAGCTCGGTCGGGGAGCGCCCCTCTTCCAGCAGACATTTCTCTGAAATTCCTTCCGATTCTGCCCATGGTCGACCGCCTGCCTCCCTTCCACCTGAAGCCCCCCATCATTTCTCCACCTCCGCCCCTCAACCCACTGGCAGCCATTTCATTCGCCAGACCACATAGAGAGCGGAGTTGAGGTTTGATAGTGCTTTCAATCGCCCTTCCATTACGGCCTTTATCACTATAACTCTGCTTGAGGATGCCACTCTTAGCCCTCCTACCTGGACTGTCTCCACTCCTGCTTCTCTCGACCCTCATCCTGCCTCTGTCGAGCCTCAGTCCACTTCTGCTGCAACGCCTCAAGAGGACTTGGCCGAGCCTTCTATCATAGCCAATCCCCCTCTTGGTCTCTCTTCCTTGCAGGTGAAAGCAGCTGCTGAACGGGGCGCAGAGGCTCACAACATGGAAGCTGAAGTGGAAGATCCTGAAGATGATTTCGGTTGCCCAATAGAGGAGGAACAACCCTCTCCCGCCAACTCCAACTGACTCAGCAATGACATGGCGCAGTATCATCTTTGAACTTGTTTATTTTCTTAGCGATGCTGGTCTTCTACAATACATAGCAGCTTACTGGTTTTCGTTAATGATAGTGCTAGCTTTTTGTTATTGTCTCATAACAATTATAACTATTCCACCGGTTTCCCTATACAAGGGCGGTGAGACTGCTATTACAGAGCTGGTTTCCCTATATGGGCAGCTTATTTTCAGAATTATGCTTGACTTTCAAGCCCAGTTTCAGGCTAACGCAGCTGAACTGAGGCAGTTTTGTACTATTATATTTACATAAATAGATTTAGCTCAATTTAGAAAAAAAAGAATATTTGCTTCTCTATTAGTATATTAATAAAAAATGATAAATTTTACGATTTACATACTTATAATAATATATATAATAATTAGAAAAATGAAAAAAAATTGTATGATGTTAAATATTCCTTCCAAATAAAGGATACTATTTGTGGGACAAATGATTCACATAACCAAAATGCACTTAATACTTTAATTTCTTACATTGCATAGACAAGTTAATTATACTGTAATTTTCTAGATTGTATAGGCAAGTTAATTTTTATTGATATTAAAATACAGAAACTTTGAAAAAATATGTCTTTTTCAACCTTCAAAGAACACAGAAAAATATACAAATTATGTTTATAGTTGTTGAAGCTAGTTGAATTTTTTATTTTTTTAAATCACAAGCCTCAATTCGTGTGGAAGGATTTTCTAAATTTCCCAATCGAGACATGAGTTTATAAATGCAAATCAGCAACGGTGGTTTTCATTTTAACACCAATATCTTCTGTATTATCTTCTAAACCATATATTGCGATGGAATTATCTCTCGTTACAACATTATATTAATGATACATATCCTAATTTCTTATCAATAAAATTATTTAAACTATCACACACAACAACAAAGGTCCTTCCACTTTATGACACCTTAACGTTGAGGGCCTTTTTAAATTTCCATTTAGAGCCCATAACTAATAAAGGACAATGAAATCCCTTTTTTATCTTGTTAGAATTAACAAAAATATTGTGGATATTTGTTTTTGGTCATTGTCATACTCTTTAACCAAAAAAATGATATATATCCTAGTTTTTGGTCAATAAAATTTATTTAAACTATTAAACTCAACAACAAAGGTCATTTTACTTTATGGCACCCTTATGTTAAGGGCCTCTTTAGATATCCATTTAGAATCAGTAATTGATAAAGGACAATTCAATCACTTTTTCATCTGGTTAGAATTAACAAAAACATTGCTTAATTGTTTCTTGTCATTGTGAGAGCCTTTCTGCATGTTCTTATCATGTAGCTTTATCGTTTTTTATTAAAAGAATTCTTTTTTCCATTGTTTTAGTAAGGGTCAGCGGTTTGACTTTGTCTATAAACAATTTTATGAAATGAATATTGAAACAATCTTTCTCTACTTCCAGATATAATACAATGTTTGTTTCAATACAATAACCTTAATAATTTCTTTAACGCAAAATTATATTAAAAAAATGAAATTTCAAAAGGGTTTTTCATATTTCTTCCCCATTAGTAATGAAAAATAAATTTATTGATAAGATCAAGTCTTCAAGATATAATACAATGTTTGTTTCAATACAATAAACTTAATCTTTAATGCAAAATTATATTAAAAAAAATCAATTCAAAATCGTTTTTCATATTTCTACCCATTAGTAATGACAAATAAATTTATTGATAAGATCAACTCTTAATAGTTTGGAGGTTTTCTTTTCTAGTTAGTGAATTGGAGTTTATGTAGCTAATATTTTAACCAACCAGGCTCAAGGATTCAATATTTTCTCAATTGTATATCTCAAATTTGTATAATCAATTACTGGAAATAAATTTTTAGTAAAAATAAAAAGTATGTGATGGAACACACACTTTAATATAAATATTTTACCCTCGAAACTGAAAGCAGGAAAATAATTTCAATATATTTTTTCTTTATTGTGGTAGAGTAAAATATGTATATCACATGACATCGATAAAATACCATTACATTTATGGTGGATTAAAGTATAATGATAGTTCCTTAATTTGAATTACGAAATGATAGGCTAAACCACCATGCAACACAAAACCAAAAATAGCAAAAAACTTGTGCTAAAAACTGCAAAAAATGGATGCAAAAAAAACCCATTTTTGTTTCCAAGGGACCTTCTTGTGCAAGGAGGCATCCACCCTATGTGACCCCTCAAGAAGAAGATATTCATAGATGAAACTTAACTATAGTCCTTATATTTTCCTTTGTCTTTTGTACACATAATTATTAAGTATATCTCAAGTATCATTGTGAATTCAAATAAATTCATATCCATTCAAGTCTCGCATACCAATATTAGTGTTTATTAATTATATCATTCTCTATCCCTTCATGTTTATTATAGAATCCATCAACATCGTTCACTTCATGTCATAATCAACATTGAGTTAGGTGATTCATGCCTATTGAAAAATTTTTAGATCTAGTGTCACTATAGATTTTTTATGCTCAATATGTTATTTACTTATTTTAAAGGTAGAAGTCATGGAGGGATATTAATCAAATATAGGTTTGTGAGGCTATCTAGGAAATAATCCAATCCCTTACCTTTATCTACTACACTAATGACATGCTTCTTAGAAAAACCTCTTTCTATATGGTCATTAGCTTGTTTATGGTTCTTAGGGTTATTAACTCCACTAATATTTCTTAGATTACTATAATTAATTTCATAACTACATATAGTATGTGAACATTTGAAAATTTTATCTTCAACCTTATCATAATATTTAGGGATAGGGATAGATAAATTTTGACTATTCTCTTAGTGAGTCTAAAATACTTGTATTCACATCATTAACACGTACAATTAGTTGTGTTCCATGCAGGAATTTTTTTTTTGAATATCCTATGGTTATTCAATAATGTAAATTTTAATTCCTATGGAATAATTACATCTTCCTACTCCACTTCCATACAATAAATTCTAATGAAAATTTCACTACTACCCATTTTATGGAGATTTATCATGCTACAAGAGATGGTAACCTAAGAGGGTATAGATATTAAACTTTGAGGTCATATCAAATTCCTTCCAATTGTAATATCACCAATAATTCATAATATTTTGTAGAAAATGTACCCAATATTCTCAAGTATAACATGAAAAGTTATAACTAGGTACACAAGCCAATTGAGCGACATTGTCGATATTTTACAAATGAAATTAAGACCATATTTAAATTAATGATTATGCCCCTTTTCTCTTATTTCAGTTATTTCCTTGTATAATATTAATTTCAGATAAGGAAATGTTTTGCTATGAGCATAACCCGATGTATCCTTCATGCATATCTTCTAGTAGTAGATTTGTGTATCACACTAATCTTTCCTTGAATATGAAAACTAGATTTTATGGATTCCATAAAATTTTCAATATTTCTTGAGAAAACATCATGTTTAATTTCACCTTTTAATTCATTCAAGTTAAATTCCAATGGATATGAGTGTATATTTTACCCACTCTTGTTTCCAATTCCTAATTTTTTTTTATAATAACATCATTGAACATCTCAAATAGTGTAACTAGCTATGTAGACTTACTCCCAAATATTTTCATATAGTTCTTCTAAGTCTCTTGTAAATAAACCCTTAGAATAATTGATGAGCCCTTGAATTATATACTTAATTACCATCCACAACCCCTACCACCATAAAAAAAATATGCATTTATAACCTTGATCCTTATTTGTTTTGATAATTTACATGTTGTTCCTTATGTCCAGTGGATGCTTGAGTGGTTGAATCATACTAATGTTTTGTATGACATTTGTAAACCTTATTATATTGGTTTGGATAGGTTTTTCAAGAAGAGACAAGTTCCTCTAGTAGTGTAGCATAAATATAGTTCCTGAATCCCATTAGCTTCCAATACAAACTTATAAGACTGGTAAAACCAAGATTTATCGATAGTTAGTATGAGAGGTGGTTGCAGAACAATCCCAAGGAGACTAACTACCAAAATTGTAGGTATTTTTGAAGGAATATGTCCTATTTAAAAGGCCACTCCCTAATAATTTTGAATAAAAGGAGGACTTGACATAGTTCGTAGAATTTTTTTTTGAGAGGAACATATATTATTTTTCTATTTTTCGACTTCGCAACTTTTCATTTCGAACTTATGTAATGTTGACATTGAATTAATGAATAAAATAATTCTTTGGAAATGATCTATTGTTGATTATACTCAAGTCCCCGAGAACCTTGTGGAGGGCCCACCCATATGTGATATGGAGACCATCCTATACTTTTATGTATTTCATTTCTATTCTTATCTACTATATTGTTCATGATATATTTCCTGTTATAGTTAAGTTTAGTGAATGGTGCATTTTGATGTTCCATGTAGAAAACTAGGAATTTGATGTTTTCTAGTTGTTGATTTATTATCATGAGTTGCATGTGTTAGATGTAATTTCCCATATCAATTTATAACTTCCTTAATCATGATTTTATACTTATATGAATTGTAGGGATTTCATGTAAAGCTTCAATTTTTCCTATAGAATTACAGAGATTCTTATAAAAAACATCGAGTAGCTTCATTCTCACACTATTTCTCATGGTTTTGTATTTTTATTTAAATAATATCTTAAATAATCATCTTACAGATGAGAGGTGAATGAAGGGTGGTTTAAAATAAAATTGTCATATCTATAGGATTACATTAGAAGATTTCATATTACTTTTTTATTGTTTTGTGCATGCTTCAATTTTATTTCCTACAAAAATTGAGTAGAGTTTACTAGCAAGTGTAGTTTAGTTACTTTCATCACAAAGTAGCATAGTCGATATTTCCTACAACTTTACCTTCTTGTACTTTGTTTCCTATAATTTTATTTCATGAACTTCATTTCCTACAACTTTATTTCTCGTACTTTTTTGTTGCAACTTTATTTTCGATATTCTCATATCCTATAAGAGTAATCCAAGTTTATTTATGTCATATATTAGTGTGCAATGAGAACTAAAAATAACTATGAATTACACCTATAGTACATGATACATCTAAAGTTTTTATGAACCCCATGTTGACATATTAAAGATAAGATGTCCCAAACTATACCATTATTGTTGGAATACTAAGTGCCATCACATTTTGGTGTCATTTTTGGAGAGGTGTTGGAAGTTTACAATTTTTTCTTCTTACATAATAGAGAAAATAAAAATTTAATCCAATCATTCATTTTTTCTAGATTAGTGATAAGATGCATTTTTTTTGACAAAAACCCATGCTTCTGAACCTACAAGTAGCAATCAACAACAATTGATTGTGAGACATTGAATTCAATAACATGAAGCTTTGATGCTTATATTGAAGATAAATCTAGGGCTTTGAGACCCACTCAAAAGTACATATCTCTCCATCTTGCTATAAAATGGCCGATGATGGAGATCAACCTAAGGTCTTTTCATTTTCTGTATGAGAGAAAATGAGAAAGCTGGGATGAAAAGTATTAATGCATCTATACTCCATCACTTTTATGGCCAACCATGAAAGTCATTGGCACTTCTATATTTCAGTTTTGTGGTTTGTGAAGGGCTTTTCTTACATACGAATAGAAACTGAAGCTTTTTCCTTCTAGTTTGAAGGATGCAACCTTATGTTGTTTCGTGATTCTTGAAGGGAATAACATTTATTATTGGAAGTAGATGAAAAAAACCTTTAATGGTGAATACATAGATTATTTTAGTGCTTAAGATAAAAGGGATGAGATATTTCAAATGACCCAAGGAGACAATGAATTATTGGAGATATTTGAAGAGACATTTCAATAAAGCTATATGAGAGCACACATTTGCACCATGGATGATGACTCTCTAAAGATTTTTCTATTGGGTGGAGTAAGAGAAGAGTTGATGGAGATATGGAATATCATAGATAATGGATACATTTATTAGTTACATTATGTAGTATCAATCAATTTTCAAAATCATTCTAGAGTAAACTAGAAGAATGGTATATGTAGTATTGTTTTGGTAATCCATTCTACTTTTTCCCATGTTCTTACAAATAATGAAATAGGAATACAGTTAGAATATATGAAATAATAAAATGTTACACTAAATATCCTTATATATGGATACATTGTATGCCAAGAATAATTAAGAAGAGGACGAAATGGAGTTATCTACCTTTTGTCCCAAGTGCACCAAAATATACCGTTGAAAAGAGTGTCCGCTTAATAACATATAAATTTTTGAAATTTTTGAGAAACAACATCCTACTAATAAAATTTATTCTCTAATAGGTCTGAAGTCTATATACCAAGGAGCTAAATGAGGCATTGAGTTAGTATGCTTCATTAACTAAAAGAGGTTAGTATCATCAAGGCCTTATCAACAAGGTGTGGGTTATAACCCCTCACAGTATTTCAATAATTACCCTGCATAGTTTCAAACTCAACCTTGGTTCCCATGCAATCATTTTCCTCGGTCCATTCCTACCCTATGGTAATACCCAAACCAACCTATTATTATCAATTGCTCTGGAACTAGTCTCCTCAATGGAATAATTATTCTCAAGGTTGAACACCTCTTATGGCTCAAACACTAATATTAATTTCTCCTCAATATTATAGCATATTTTAGAGCACTATTCCATTGAATCAACCTTATCTTCCCGCCCAACGCAATCTATACCCCAATAATAAGTAGGCCCAACCTACTTATAATGGTGATAATTCTTACTAAACCTATTCCCTAAAAATTAGGAGATAAGACATAGACTAGGGAAATTTCCACAAGAACCTCCTTGTCCCTGTACATAGGAAGATAAATAAAAGGAAGTAGATGAACCTATTCCTTAAAATTTTCCTCAAATTCCCCCTTTCCCTAAGACATTTTCCATCAAAGAGATGCATACAGCTAAATAGTTTTAACTCTAATAGGAATTAAAGGTTTGTAGTTTTAAAATACAAATTTTATAGTTTATCAAAAATTTTCTCATATACAATAATTTTTTCAAAAAGGAATTTCTCCACTATCAATGTCATAGGGTGACTAGCTGACCTTATGCTTGGGTAATGATTGTTCCCAAGTACATGGATCTAGGTATCCTAGTGTGGATTCACATAATAACCAACTAGTAGTTCAAAAAACCTGAACTGATCTAGGAGTTGCTATCAACATCATTTCTAGAGATTCTTTGTTTAAAATTAATCTTTAGGACACCATAAGTAAGACCACCATTATGCCACTAGAAAAAATATATCCCCTCTACCTTTCATTGGTCAAGTGGTATATTTTTTCTAGGAAACAATTCTTTCTCATTTATAGATGGATTTATTGGTTATAACAAAATTTAATTTATCCCAAACGATATTTGTATCTTTATTTGAATCAATTACCTTGGGTATTCCATGAAATCTAGTAATTTCTTCATGTACATTTCAACAATATTAGTTAACTTATGGGTTATTTTCACTAAAATAAAACGAGTCTCCTATACCAATTCATCCACTACCACTATTATTTATTCATGTTATGCAGTTGTCATAACAAACTTGATTATAAAAAAAATGATTACCACTTCCTTTATGCATTCTAGAATTAACAACAATTGTAGAAAACTTGTGAGGTTTCTATGTGCATATTTAATTATCTAACATTGCATTTCCCTAGGAATATAATTGGATATGTCCCTTGTAATCCCCAGTTTTATCACTAAAATTCATTCAAGAAAATTCACCTTTAGGGCCAAAAATATAAAAAATTAAAACAAATAAAATTCCCATGAGGTTAATAACTAGCTAATTGAAATCAAATGATTACCTTCTAAAATTCATGTTTTAATTAATCTAAAGAATGTCATTCTTGTGAATTTTCAATGATTTTCATGACTAGTTCCTCAATATACACATTAATCCATATAAAAACAAACTCCAAGGATCAATGCAATGATAAATCATTGAGGTTTGATGGAAATTGTTAGTACAAAGTGTAGTTGGCTCACTCTGAGCATGTACACAATATAGGGGAATATAAGAGACCCAAAAGTACTGCTCACAACCCCCGTCAAGCATTCTAATTCCATAATTAGCACCCAATTCCATTTATGGACTTAGATGGATACATCCAATCATTTTACTCACTTAGGATACATAAACATAACCATTAGAACCAATTAAATAGGATAATTCAACAACAAAGTTACGTTTTCAATTTTTTTTTCTTTGGGTTCTTGGAGTTCATCATTGACGATTTTTCAAGAGGATACTGAGGAAGATATTATACCTATAAAGAGGGAGAAAGAAGGAACATCATATTGGAGATCCAAGGGTCCACTACCCATAAGCTTACTTTATAATTGTTGGGATAAATACACTTTTATTCTTATCATCGTTAATAAATAGTGTCTTGCATCCGAATTTTTCCTCTTATGTTTCTTGTTTTTGATTTGTAACTTGTTCATGATGTTTGAATTTAGTTGCATTGTTTCTTATTCTTATTTTTTCTTGTCATTTACCAGACATTTATTGTCTATATAGGGAATAATTCCTACATAGGATTTGATTTTGGGACACACGTGCTCCAAAAGAATACAAGCATTTTGATTACTCCACTTGTTCTCTCATCTGTATTATGTGGAGATCGTACTCTATTGTCAATTTTATTTCTTAAAAATTGTAAAAAAAAATCGAAGTCCCTTTAGGCCTCATCTCAACCCATAATTGGTGAAATTTAGCCCTATTTTATTTTAAGGATTTTTCGAAAAAAAAAATCATACTTTTCAGACCACATGACTACCAGGATTATATTTGTATAGATCAAAAAAACTCATTTTTATAGTAATTTTACTCTCATTATTGAGTTGAGTGGAAGCCACTAATAATGTGCTTCCACTCCTTCATAGTTTGGTAGGATAATTAGGCTAGTTTTTTATGACATGAAATTCTTGACAGTGAAGCATGGAAAATTTTAGGGGCTAATATTCGCAGGTGGGCTAATTTTCCATAGTTTTTCCAAAAGAAATATTCGCCAATTTCCATTTTTTATAGAAGTGATTCCCCCAAATTTTAAAATATAAAAATATTTTACCTTAAAATTTACCAGCATTATATAGACAATATATATAATATCAATTATAAATTTGAATAATTTAAAAAATACATCAATAAATATTTTATATTTTTCACATTAGGGACTTGTCAGATTTGCCAATTTTTTAAACTTCAAAATAATTTTCCATCCTTAAAATTTTCCCTGCAGTGAAGAATCACATTTGGACAAATGGTAACAATGACAGGTGACCATTAGTGATTGGCCCAAGATGGTGACATGGTAGTAAAGGATGACATGGGTAGTGAAGATCATATGGCATGAGGAGGATGACATGGAATCATATCATGGTGCAACATGGAATATCGTTATGGGTATTTCAAATGAATGATAAGTGCCACCTATGATGTGCCATGTGGTAAGTATGATGTCACAGTGACATCAACAATTGAGTGTCTAATATCACTAAAATTTTGGTCATTTTATATGGTCGGATGGGTAAAACATGATCGTTGAGAAGGATTTCATCCTATATAAATAAGAAAAAATATTCAAGTCTTAATATTAATCCATGGATTTGGAGAAAAATGTGAAGGGTTAGCCTTCATGGCTACTCTGATGCATTGAAATGTGGCGGTTGCAGCTTCAAAACCTTGTAGAGTTCTATGCTTTATTATGGAGAGTGAGCAACTCATTTCAATGGTTTTTGTTTAACCTTATGGAAATATAATTATTTTTGACATGGAGGAAGTAGATCATTTCATTTTTTTCAATTTAACCCTATTGTAATACATTTGGCATCGATTGGTTGTTTGATTCGACCCTATGGTAATAAAAATATTTCTGATGTGGATTAAGAAAACCATTTGATTGGTTAATATTTGACCCTATGGAAATAAAAATACCTTTGGCATGGAGTAAGAAATTCATTTGATTGGGTTCGATATAACCATATGTAAATATAATTAATATAGAGTAAGAATTGTATTAGATTGGTTTTAGTTTGACCCCATGCTAATACAATACTTTTGAGGTTGGGTAAGCAACCCATTCGATTTTGTTTAGTCTAACCCCATGGAAATAAAACATTGTTTACATGGATTCATTTTATTTATTGTTCCTCATCCTATGGCCTAATGTGGAGTGCATAACTTGATTGATTTATGACTGACTTTTATATCGTCTAAGGTGATTAGACAAGACCTAGTCCCGATAGTCTTACATGGCAAGGATCTGAAGGTATGCCTTAATATGTTATTGATACAAGTCTTGCACAAAGGTCCTTGTAGCATAGTTGCTTGGTGTATATTTATGTCATTATGAGGTTTTAGGTTCGATCCTATTAGTAGATTGAATATTTTTTATTATTTTATTTGGGAACAAAGAGCCATTCTGTTAAGAACTTAACCCAATTGAAGGTAGCTATTCTTGAGAAATAAATTCTTATAGGAAATAGGGTTTGATTCCTCTTTTTTGATAATATTTTGTGAGTTATGTTCGAATTTTTAAATTATTTATAAGTTTATTATTCATGATGTAATTATTAAAGTAAATGTGTGTGAATACCACAAGAACAAGAGACATAAGATGTAGGCATTGAGCCAGGGAAAAACCCATACAAGGGGAAAACCCAATCCAACTCTTCTGCTAGTAGATTGAAACCAACATGAGAAAATTCAAGACCTTATAGACCCAAAAAAAGACCTCCTACAATCACCAAGTCATTTCTTACTTCAATTATATGATCCCTATCAAAGTATCAAAGTGACAAATTCCTAGTAGCGGATTCAATCCATAATTCTGGCCGTGCCACTATAGATTTTCAACCCCGAGATTTAGAACTTTGGAACTGTAGTAAATATAGAATTCCTACACTAGATACAACCCAATACCTTTTCACGTGTGAGATAAAGGTTTCCCAAAAACTCAATTTAGTTCTTCCAACTTCTTATATCCTTATCCATCCACTTTTCTCTCTTTTTTACTTCTCTTTCTCATAGATCGAACTTATTGAGTGCTAAAAATAGGTCAAGCTACATCTCTATATATAGCCTTTTTTCTAGGTTGAATTTCCCTAATGTAGGAAGACTTCATGGGGATAGGGCTGACTTCATGTTCAGGTGTAAAATAACTTCTTGACTAAAACATTATTCCTTTTACATGTTACAAAATTCTAATAAGGGTCTAATAAAAGAGATAATGACTCTATTGATTCAAGACAAAACGTAAGAGCTTTCAATGGAGGCTTTGAAATATAAATCATTGACTGAAGCATGAAACTCATCCTTTAATAAGTAATTTTCTCTAACAATAAAATTTATTTTGAAAAATACAATTATGAATACCGATGGCAGTTGCATTCTTTGACACTCCCTCTTAACAAGGGAGGTATTCATAATTAAATACATATAAAGGTACAAGAAAAATATCAAAATTATATGAACTATGAAGTGTTATACCACACAGTGCTACAGATTAGACACTTGACCTGTCTACTATAATTGGGTGGGACTAAGGTGAACTCAAGCTTTAGCCTCTCTAGGTACCTCCTCGGATAATATGACACATAGGAAATAGTTAAGTATCACTTGGTATAGCGTAAAGTTAGGTAAAGTATGTTTATTTAGTATGTTATTTTGTAAATTATAATTAGACAATCATGATATATAGTGATGTGACAGTTCATTCCCTCCTCGGTATTACTGACACTTGATCCATGGCTTAACACCCTATGTTCCATGATCTTTACTTAAAGATCATGGAGGGTCATTTATCTCGTGACCTTTTATGAGAGAAGCTTATGTAAATTTTATTTATTTACATTAATAAATTTCCTGAAGTGGCCACATTGGCTCAGGCCATGGATTTTTTCCCTCTTTGAGGGTTTTAACCATGTCGAAAACTGGTGTATGGATCCATGATATTTTGTGAGAGGTGACCTTTGGTGTTTTTTCTCCAAGGAAATTACCATGTAAATTCATACATGGTATCAGAATTATTTGATGGCCACATCCTCTGTTGATCAAAATAAAAAGCCAGTTTTGACTACATGTGACTGCCATTATCCAGATATATTTTTTTTGACCAATTTCAGGTCAAGAGACCTTTTTTATGTGTCCAATGGCTTTTTTCTAGTGAGGAACCCCTTTTGTTCCATGCGAAAAGGTTTCTAGTTGCCCTAGTTATGCCATTTTAGATCTGGAGGTATAAAATATATTTTTGCAGTTGTATTTATTTATCCCTCTGTTTATGTCGGTTTATAGACATTTATTATTATTAAAGCATCTAAACTCCCTCATCTGTGTATTCTCTTCTCTCAGCGCTCTGTGTGGTCTAGTAAACTAGAAACATAAACACATAATTTTTCTCCTTTGTATACTCTTTCATCATCGACACAACTTTGTGCGATCTCAGGAAATAAGAAATAGCGATAAAAATATTTATTTTACAAGAAGACTAATAAGAAATCTAATATCAAACCGTAGGGCTTGCAAATTTTTTTTTTTACTTCGTTGTTTGCATGGTTTTTTTTGTAGGAAAAAGAACACACGCAAATAAAATAAAAATAAGAATAAAGAAAGAAAGAAAAAACCATTCCTCCTTTCCAAAAATTTACTAAATCCTTTAAGTAGCTCACTTGTTCTAAATTTACTTTAAGAGAATAGACGTCTTGGTTTCAAGTCTTTTTTTCATGTTAATTTTTCTAAAAAAATGTTTTTTGTCAAATTACTTAAAAAAAAAATGGTTTTTTGTCAAGTTAATTTTTTTTTTAAAACACATCATAACTTATGTTTTAAAGTTACTTTATGTAATAGTGTTTCTCATCCATTATAAAAACTAAGTCACTTACAGTCTAAAATCAGTTTATATTTTATTTAGGATATAATATACTTGGTGATTAGTTCATAAAGTAACATTGTAAGAAAGTGACTCACTTATTTATAAAAGTGGGTCACATAAAGTAATATTTAAAAAAAAGTATGAACTTATTATATTAATTTCATCATCGACTTTCAACCTATCACATGACTACTTTGCATCTACTAAATTTTTTCTTAAAAAAGACATAACTTCTTCAACCACAAGCCATTTTCCGAGCTGTTTTTTTGTACCGGCCTAATTTTTCAAGATATATCCATTGGAGTAGTTATTTTCAACCTTTGCAGTTTCAGTTTTTAAAAATGGAAATTACATATTCGATTGTTCTTAACAGCACCAATTATGTCCAATGGCTATCCTACATTTTAGACTTACTTAGAAGTAAAGGGCTTTATAGAATATCCTCGAGACTAGAAAATTAGCCTACCGATGAAGATAAAAAGGCTAAATGGGAAAATAAACAAGATCAAGAATGACGGTTGATAGTAATTTCCATTGACCAAGATCTTAGATTTCATATCCAAGAAATTGAATTCCCGGTGAAGCTATGAAAAGGTTAAATAATGTTTTGGGCATTCAAAATGAAATCAGATCCCACCATCCTGAAAATGAGTTGCTTACTTTGGACCCTAATAATTTCTCCTCTATTGAATATTTTTAGTCTAAATTCAAGACCCATAGACTTATCTTAGAAGGTTTAAAGGTCAAAAAGGAAAATGGTAGTCTTATCTATTCCATTATTTCTAAGTTAGGCCCTACATACTCTATATTTGTTTACACCTTACATTCCACTAGAGAAGCTCTCATTTCTCAAGTAACACCCTACAAGGCCCCCTCTTTTGATGCCTTTTGTGATTACTTGATAAGTGAATAAGAAAAAATCTTACACATTTGTATTACTAATACTGGAAAATCTTCTAAGAAATCGCTAGCATCCCAGAAACAACAATTCCAAAGAATTATAAGAAGAAACATCGTAAAAAGAATGGTCCTAAACCAAACAAGGGTCTTAAGCACTCTCAGTCGCAATTTGAAAAATCAACTCAATAGACTGACAAGAAGAACGAAAAAAAAGGTAATAAGACAAATATACATTGTAACTTTTATAATCATGATGGCCACATAGAGTCAAAATTTTTTAAGAAGATGGAAGCCTTCGAAGCAGCAATGAAGAAGAACAACATCCATTTGGAGAACTCTTAAACTTCATCTTTAGGAATGGCACTTTCTGCATGTGATTTTCAAGCATCAAGATCTGGTTATGCATTGAATGTATCTTATTTTTTTCATTCTCATGAGTAGCTTATTGATTCTGCATCCTTTTACCACATGGCCAAAATATAAGCCATGTTTTCTTCTTTAAATGATTGTAACACCCAAAATATTTATGTTGGTGATCATAGATCTCTTAGTGTTGTATGGTCTAAAACCATTCATCTAGATAATGGTCAGTTTAATGATGCATTATATATTCCTACCTTGTCCTTCAACCTTCTATCTACTTATCACACAACTCGGTCAGGTGAAGGGGAAACCATAGAATTATCACCTCATGATGTTGTAATTAAGGATGTAATATATCATAGACATATTTTAGCTACTGACATTGGTGAGGATTCCACAAGGGTGTATAAGTTTGACAATTTTTGGTCATCAATTCTTCCCTCCATTTTCGTTGCTGATAATGATGAAGTGAGAAAATTTTGGCATGAGCGATTTGGTCACTTCAATTTTCGCTCTCTTCAAACTCTATGCAAATAAAATATGGTGACAGGTCTTCCTATGGTATCTTTTCGAGATGGTGTTTGTTCTAGTTGTGTACTTGGAAAAAATCATCTGGATAGTTTTGAAAAAAAAATCGTCTTGGCTTGCATCAACCCCTTTGCATCTTGTGAATAGTGATTTATGTGGTCCACTTCCATTTTTTTCCCTCTATAACTACAAGTACTTCTTAACTTTCATTGATGATTTTTCTAGGGGAACTTGGGTATACTTCTTAAAACTCAAGAGTGTATTTTTTAACATGTTATTGGCCTTTAATGCCTTTGTTGAGAAGTAATCTGGCAATGCAGGAGAATATGTTCACAACAAATTTATCAACTTTTGTACTAAGCATGGAATTCAATTGCAACATAATATTTTGTATACTACACAACAAAAATGGTGTATCTGAAAGGAAGGATCACACTCTAAAATAAATGGCTAATTTTATGCTTCAATCTAAAGAAATTACTCTTAATTTTTGAGAAGAAGCAATTAATTGTGCAAATTACATAGTAAATGACACTCCTACTAATGTTTAAGGAATATCACTACAGAAGAAGCTTGGAGCTCAATCAAACCAGGTGTAAGTCACTTTCGTATTTTTGGAAGTGAAGCTTGGGCCCATATTATAGATGAGAAACATAAAGCCTTAGAACCTAAGATTGAAAAATATATTTTTTTGGATATTTTGAACATGTCAAAGGATATAGAATTCTTCAACCCAAATCCAAAAAATGTTATCATTATAAGATGTAAAATTTGATGAAAATGTGTTGTCTTGCGAGCCTAGTTCAGTGTGTGTGCTACCTTTGGCCTGCAAGCCCGATTTGGAATATCTACCACCTCTCTTTGTCTCTTCTAATTCTGACAACCTTCCTTCTAGTTTGGATGATGACAGTGAGAATGAAAATCCTCCACCACCTCCTCGAGATATTCCTTCAACTCCATAGCTTCCAAAATGGGTCCACTTAACTAGGGATGCAGTAGATTCTCTTGCATGTGACCCTGTATATGAATGTCATACACATTCTCAATTCGACAATGCCTCTTCTTTATTGGCTCAAGTTCCAAAAAATTATGATCTAGATACCTTTGAAGAAGATTCACTTCACCCAGATTTGGATGCATCTATGAATAAATAATAGAGCTCCTTATTTGAAAATGATAGTTGGGATCTTGTTCCTCTTCCAAAGGGAAGAAAAATTGTGTGATGCAAATGGGTTTAAAAAACAAATTTTGGACCAGATGGAAAAGTGGATAAACATAAAGCTCGTCCTGTTGCTAAAGGATTTTCATAATTTGAAGGCATTGACTATACTAAAACCTTCTCCCTTGTTTCCAAATTGAATTTTATCTACCTTTTTCTTTCCCTTGCTGCTTCCTTTAAATGGGAAGTCCATAAGATGGATGTTAAATCAACCTTCTTACATGGGGACTTGCATGAAGAAATATACATGGAACAAACCCCTCAATTTATCCAAAAATACTCTGGCCTTCTTTTTCACCTTAAGAAGTCTCTCTATGGTCCCAAACAAGCCCCTCGAGCATGGTATGCTAAAATGGATGGCTTTATCTTAGATAATGGATTTTTTAGATGTCATTCCAACAATACTGTCTACACCAAGTGTTAGTGTCAGTATTTTCATCCTGCCATCAGTTATCAAAAATCATTTGTTCATATCATTTGAAGGGTCCCACTCAGAAATGTTTTATCATTCCACCAAGTCATGAAAAAATTTAGTATCTAATAGTAGCCCTAGTCCATGAAAACATCACCCTTCTTTAAATTTGATTACTTTTTGGCATAGTTTCATACCTTGCTGACTGTATACCATCCATAAAATCAATATTAGTCATGTCATCTTGAAATTTAGTCCTTCAAAGGTATCATTAGGTCTTTTAGGGTTTTCTCAAGGTTTCATTAGGTCATTAGGGTTTCCAAAGTCCAATAAAACTCCATTTCATTGCGTAATACTATCAAGTGGAGAGTGATCAAATAAAATTATCTTCACTATGTGAATATTATTTGTAAAGAGAAATGCTTATTTCATCATGTAATTTTTAGTTCAAATGTAGTAAATTTTATTTTCACTATGTAATTTTATGTCATTCAAATGTAATAATTTCATGGCTCCCAAGTTGCTAAGATAGAGTTCCCAAAGCATAAAAACTATCAAATTCAAAGATTTCTCAAAGTTCCATCAACCAACTTAGTTAGGTTCCAAAATTCATCAGTGTTCCTAAACACTTACCATCACTTGTAACCCTCAAAATCATCATTTTCCACAAGCCCTAAACCCCAATTTCCTCTCCCACCGAGCTAGGGTTTGCTATGAAATCAGAGATATGTGAGTAGAGGAGGCATAAGGGAGGTAATTTCAGAAATTATGAGACCATTCCAACTCATAAACATCATGTCTCCATGATTTTTCAAGAAGTCATTTCAAAGGACAAATCATTTTCCACACATAGGGCCAGTTTTTCTTGAAATTATGTTTCTCACCAATAAGAGATGAATTTGAAAAATGTGAGAGAGGTTTTTGTCGATCATAGGCCAAGTAAAAAAAACTCCTTTATTTTTTACACAGGAGTCATGGTTCTAGATAAATGTCAAAATACTGGTGCCACAGGAGAGTTGCTGCACTTTTGGAGTGACCATAGGAAAATCCATTTTCCTCCTAGATGGAATGTCCAAATAACTTGTGTGATGACTCAAATGATAACTAGACAGAGAGATATTTCCAATGTGCTATCCTAAGCTCAATTTGGAGTTGAGGAAGGTCTCAAAAAGTTTCCTGCAATATCACACTTCATTTTTGCACCCTCATTCTGCACTTTTTGACCACTCTAAGGAGAATGGATTTTTTAGGGGCTATACTTAATCATTTACAGTACTTGATAGGTCCATTGCGTAGCCAAGAGAGAGATATTTCCAACGAGTTAACATAAGCTCAATTTGGAGCTTGGTAAGGCCTACAATAGTGGCCTACAAGAAGACATTGTGTGCCTGTGTCTTGCATTGCGCACTTGCCTTTTGCGCTACGCGCATGTTTCATGCATTGTGCACATGCTTTATGTGCTACATTCTTTCCCACTTTCCTCAGCAATTGACAGAAACACCTCAAATATTCATTCCATTGCCTCTAGAAATCAGAAATGGTTCCCATGGCCTCCAGCAAAGAAAATAAGCTATGAGTGCTACATTCCTCTTCTCCATCAAGTTGATTTTTTGCTTGTGAAGTTTGTTAAAAGAAATTGGGGTCTTTATTCTAGTTTAAAACCCTAGTTTTCCTGAAAATTTCCATTACATTCCAATTTCATTTCCTCACTCCCTAACACCTTCACTACCCTTTCCCACATTGAAATTAACACTATCTCAATCCCCATTTCACTATTTTCCCTTTCCCTAAGCCATTTTCCCTTGAAACCCTAAGCCCTATGTACACTATTTTACTAGGCTCTCCATTCCTTGCACCTATAATTAATTTCCTATTCCAAACCCCTCTACATCCCTACTCATGGTCACATCCCTTAACTCATAAAACCCTTACCCCATATCCCTAAATTTCCTTATCTCAGTACTCACTCCCCAAACTTGATTTCCATTCCATTACGCCTCCCTAGGGTTTTAACACTAGTACACCATGGAAGAACACAGAAGCTATAGTGAGGGAGAAGAAAGAGAGGATAAAAGACACCAAAAAGGAGGGATATTCTCAAGGATTGAGCCATCAAACATCAAGGAGTTGATCTCATTACCACTAGCAGTCAAATGTTTTCAAACATGTGGGTTATTATAAGTTTTGTGAAATGGTCCAAAGAGTAGAGGAGATAGGTTTTCATGAGCATCTCGCAGACATGTTTTCCAAAAATTTGAAAGGATACAAGGCCATAATTGTAGGTTTTGATTTCATATTCTCATTAGAGACCATATCTCAGCCACATAGATGGCCAACCAAGGTGAGAAACAGTTTAAAAGCCTAGACCTACATGTTCGAAACTACAAAACCTAATCAAGAAGAAAGAGAAGGGTAAGTTGGATTTGCTCATTGATGCATCCAAGGTAGCATAAAATACCATCTCATGTCTCCATGAAGTAATTCTAAAACAATTTTGAGGAAATTTGAAGAAAATTTTGGAAATTTTGAAAAACTCTTCAAGTGCACATTTTCCAGAAATGTGTTGTTTAGTCACCTTTTTGTAGAACAGATTGTGCAAAATGGAGGAGGTTTTTGTTCGTAAGATATCAAAGTATGAAAACCTATCTCACTTATTTCACATGTATTACAGAATGAGATATTCATTCACATCTTCACAACGGATTTTTATACCTATCGAAACTCCCGTTTGAGACACCTTTTTGCATAGAATATTGCGTTCGAAAAAAAATGAATGTGGATAAACTGGAAAATGCTTTTGTTCCAAACATGAAAAATAACAAACACCTCTTATATTTTTTGAAAGAATGTCATGGTTAGCGAGATATTTCTCCATCATGGAGGCCAATTGTTCTAGAAAATTCAGAATTTTTGCACAGCTAGAAAGCTAGGTGTGCAACGCCCTTGGCATTGTGCTCTTTTTTGAGCCACGTTTTTACCAAACAGCCACAAAAATTGGATTCCAAATGAAAAATTCATCGAATAAATCCACTTTTACATTCTTGGTTTGAAAAACTAGTAGGTCCAAATGTTAAAAAACAAGCAAACAATCATGGTTCTGCCTTATTTTTGGCCTTGGTGCTACGCACTGAGCAGTCTTTGGAGAATCCATTTTTCATAGGTCAAATAAATGCCATTCTAAAAAATAAAGGCACATTTGGAAAGTAGATAGGATAATAATTCCAACGAGCTATCTTGGGCCCAATTTGGACACTGGGAAGGCACCCAAAATCAGGCTTCAACATGGATGACAAATTTGATAGTTGTGTGATTTTTCTGTGTTTTTGTGCAAATTTGGCTTTTCATGTTGGGAAATTATGTTTTTACCTCTGTAAATTAATGATGAAAATGTAAATATCATGTTTTTAGCATTATATGTTAGTAAATTATATATTACATAGCAATGCAACACACAAAATATGTGGAAATAAAAAAAATAGAAAACATATAAAACCAGAGAGGCACAGATATACATGGTTCATCCAATTTGGGCTATGTCCACCACTACAAACTAGTCATTCCTTTCTATTATCTAGAAAAATGAAGAGACACAACCTACAGGAGATCCGTTGTAATATTCTCTATTCTCTCTCACACTATACCTATCTTTTTCTTGCTCTGAGAATACGCATACAATACAAAACCACAATACAATGCCCTCATACAAAATGAGGGGTTTCCTTCTGAGGAAAAAAATGCTAAATTAAACATAACTTCTACCATCAGATCATCTTCCTAATAAATGGCCCAAATTGACTAGAAACTACAATACTTTTACAAGGAAATTTGACATTTGTTTTATAGCTTCAGGGGTGTTTCCCCTGAAACCCCCTGCCAGGGGGGGGCAGGGGGGGATCCATAAAGTTGTAGGTGTCCCCCGCTAGACCCCCAAGATAGTTTTCAATGACTGGCGCCATTGCCGCCCCGTTAAGAAAATGGGTCTAATGTTGTGATACATCTAAACAAAGAACATAATCAGGCTGCACACCCAATATTACGTAGGGTAAATCCATTAGGTAAAAAATCATGATGAGCTGTAATGGATCAATTTGCAAAAATTTAGAGTTGAGTCACTTGGACCTCCCTACACTTAAGATTTCAGCTCAGTATTTGGTGGAACTATTCCTCCTCTCATGGATTTGACCCCTGAGGCTATGAGGAGTTAGTTTGAGGCCTATATCATGTAATTTTCCAGTCATTTCATAAGTTGGAATCAGTTGGATGTTGGCATTTTGATCAAAAACTCTACTGTAATAATTTTGGTAGATGATTAATAAAAGTGTTGCAACTATTTCCTTGAGATACACGTGGTATGGTTGTCTAGCATTGTTTCTTCTCTTGTTTCATTTGTATGAATGTATTGTTGGTAAATTTTCCATTTCATTTCTATTGTATGATCACTTTCAAGTTAGAGAAACACGGTTCATCTCACATGCTCTGTTTTGGGAAATTTTTCATAGCTTGTTCATCTTTCTCTCAGTTTAGGAAGAGTTCATATTTCATGCTCTTCCTAGCTCCTCACTTGTCTGAATGATTCCATCCCAAAAACCCTAATGTGCTAGCCTTTCTACCTACCTTGACCCATTGAATCTCTGCTACCCTAATTCTATTTTCTCTGACCTAGTTTCTTTAACCTTATATCCTCATCCAACAACCCAATAAAAATCAAATTATAAATCCTAAAATCATACCTAGCCTAAAACCCTAATTTATCCAACCCTCTTAGTTGTGATTTTTGTGGAGAGAGCCCTCTCTATTTTGGTAGGGCTAGTTACCAAGCCAAAATGTTGGTCTATCATTACCTCTACTGGGATTTCTTCTTCAGCCTTAGAAATCTGACGGAGTGATAACACCAAGAAAGTGAGCAAGTCCTTAATAATTCTTGTTCTTTATGTTGATGATATTATCCTTACTGGTAGTGATCCCAACCATGTAAACCATGTGAATTATAACCTTAAAAAGAAGTTTGAAATGATAGACTTAGGACACGTGCATTATTTCTTGGTATTCATGTCTTGCAATCCAAAGAAGGTATTACCCTTTCTCAGTCCAAGTATGCCTCTGATCTTCTACACCACTTTCACATGGAAGACTCTAAGACAACCCCTTCTCCATTTTATTCTACATTCAAGCTTTCAACCACTTGTATTTCCCTTGTAGTTGATGCTACCTTATACTGTAAACTTGTTGGTAAAATTTTTTATCTAACCCATACCCATCTTGACCTTCCCTTTTTCGTTGCTCTTGTTTCTCTGTTTATGCACGAACCTAATGAAAGTCACTGGAAAGCAACTAAAATAATACTTTAATATGTTTGAGGTACATTTTAGTTCGAGATTCATTATAGTGCAGGAGAATCTCCAGTGTTGGTTGTCTCTACTAATTCTGATTGGGTTGGTAACCCTGATGATCAAAAGTCTACTCCAGGTTATGTATTCACCCTTGGTTCAGGACCTATTACATGGTCTTGTAAGAAAAAAAGTGTCATCTACCTTTCTTCAGCAGAAGCAGAGTATCATGGTGCTATTGAAGCCAATAAGGAAGCCCTATGGATTCCTTAGATCTTGTCTAAATTTGGCCTTCATCAACATCGTCCAACTACACTTTGGTGTGATAATCATAGTTCCATTAAGATATGAAAATATCTAATCAACATCAATGTAAAAAACACATTGATCTACACATGCACTTCATCACAAATCTCACTCATGACCGTGTTCTTGAAGTACACTATTTTTAAACCAATGATCAAGTTTTTGATATATTTACAAAGGCTCTCACAGAAGTGAAGTTTACGAAACTTCGATCTATGCTTGGTTTTAAGGAAAGTTATCATTACAGGGACATAGGTTCTAATTCCTCCTTCCTTCTTGTATTTTTTAACCTTTGTAAATCCTTCAATCTTATCCCAATTTGTTCTTAAGGGGGGGTGTTAGGATATTCCGACACATAGAAAATAGTTAAGTATAACTGGGTCTAACATAAAGTTAGGTAGAGTGCGCTTCTTTAGTATGTAATTTTGTAACTTATAATCCGATGGCCACAATATGTTGTGATCTGAAAGTTCATTCTCTCCTAGTTATTACTAACACTTGATTCATGTCTTAGTACCTGATTGGTCCAAGATCTCTATTTAAAGAGAATGGAGGGTCATTTTTCCGGTGAATGTTTATGAGATAAGTTTATGTAAATTTTCTTTCTTTACATTAATAAATTTCCTAAAGTGGTTTCGTTGGCTTAGGCCATGGACTGTTTCCCTCTTTGAGGGTTTTAACGACATCAAATACTAGTGTACTAATGTGTGATCTATTTTTGATTTTTGACCTTTTTTGTTTTGATCTAGGGAACTTAACGTGTAAATTCCTACAGTACCATCAGTATTTTAAGTTCTATCACCAACATAGGGATCTAGGTGTGTATCCAAGGTTGGAGATCCACGACCAATGCCACTTTTCATACTTCAAGGTATAGAAATAAACACATAGGCCACCCATATTTACTCCCATGAATATTGTTTCCACAAGATGCTTCACCTCTCCCTATAAACTAAATTTGTAACATCAACCAATCCAAGAATGCTTCTGGAATATTCCAACTTCCTATTTGGAAGATATTTCATCAATATGTTAGATA
>JAXQQM020058778.1:0-41692 GCA_034641835.2 Pinus albicaulis
AAATATTCATACCATCTATGGCATTGATTGTGCTATGTCTATAATTTTACAAATCCCTCGGGTTGACAATTAAGTGTTGAGGATTTTTACTTAAGTGTAATTCCTGCACCCAACATATTTGCATGTTACTTGTATATATGGATTCATAGCTTGTAGTGTTATAGCTCAATGGTCGTTATTCAGTTAGAAACCCACACATTTTAAGACTGTATCTATGTATTTGTTTACTGGAAAGAAATTTTTATTACATCACATATCAGCATATACCCAGACAAATGAATACACTAACAAATGCAGTAGCTAACATGGTATTAGATAGACATTTATGCAATTTATAAAAAACATCATCATATGTAAGCAAGATCCATGTAGAAATATATATATATATATATATATATATATATATATATATATATATATATATATATATATATATATATATATATATATATATATATATATGTCAAATGTTTGCAACATGTGCATAATATAAAATCCAAAAAATATAAATGTCTGTTTTATCTACATCCAGATACAACATGTATCTCAAAAATGTGAAAATAAAATCCTAGGCGACTAATCGACATGGTGCTCATGGTAGCATGTCACTACCCGCACCAATCGCCTCAATAAGCGATGGAGGCAACTCGGCACCCCTGTGGTGTGCCTCTGATAAGCCATAGGGACATCAGCTAGGCGAGCATACTCCAGAACCCCACGAGTAATCCCCTTGAGGTTCTGTACCAGTGCGTCCCCCTCACCCTCCTCACCTTTATGGTTATAGGAGAGCAGAGTCCTCCTCCCTATCGGTGACATCCCAGCTGGCCTCTCTGGGCTGAAATCTGCATACATATAGGATAAATTGTTAGAACGTGCATGTATATCAAAAAATCATAAAACTCATAAAATGAAAAAGAGTCTTACCCAACTCCTCATCCCAGTACTCTCCTTTTGGGAGCGGAAGGTCTGGGTATCCTATGAAATTAGTGCCCGCATAGGGCTAGTCATTTACGATGATCAACTTTCACCGGAGCCATCCAAAGAACTCGGGCCACCATCACATCTACTGGCTGCCCCTCGCCCTGGGCATCAATGCTGCCCATCGAGCCATCCATGGCTCTCTCAATGGTGGATCTGTGAATATCACCCCCTGGCCCTAGAATATAGGCGGCCATTCTAGGAAGAATGACACCAAGATTGACCCGTACCTAAACTGCTTCAGTTTAGCCTTTTTGCATTTGGTCAATTGTTGTTTGATGTTCATATTTACGATTGTGGCCCAATCAAATAATGTTAGGTTCATGCAATCTGATGCCATAAGGAGCTATATTTTGGTAGCCTTATGCAGTGCCTGCGACCCCGTAGCCCGCGTAATGGTATGTAGTGTTAGTTCCAGTCTTCCTAGCCTATCACCAGGGATCAAAATGGGCTTTTCATATGTCTGGTTTTGTTAGATGTTTCTCACATGATCTTCAGTGCAAAAAATATTTTAAATGTTTCCATTAGAAGGAGCTCAAAAAAATATTTCCAACGATATATCACACTCCTGTAACCGGTTTCTGTATCAGAATATATGATCGAAATGAATGATTGACTCTTGGTTATGCATGTTTTGAGGTCAGTTGCTGCACACAGGGACAAGTTTACTACAAAATCAGTTTGGATAGGAATTTTACAAAAGTGAAAGAGGTTTTTGTCCATCACATACTAAATAACAAAAATATCCTTCATTTTATGCACAAATGTTACTATGTGGGAGATATGCAGTGATATTTGAAGCCTACATTAAAACAAAACAATTTTTGTAGTTATTTTACTGTTTTAGTCATTTTAGTGCGGTGCCATGTTACAATCTATGGAAAGTAATTTTGAGAAACCCAAAGAATTTTTTTTTAAACACAAGCCATGTAAAAAAAACCTCTCTCATTTTATTCACAGGTGTCGTGAATTGGAATATTTGACTAGATCTTTACAGCTAATGTTTACAAATTTAAATTTTTACTGATTTTCTGTTTTAGAGATGATTTTGTGGCACAAATTATGAGCAACTGGAAAACAATTTCCAAAAATTGAGAGATTTTTTTCTCCAAAATAACCTTATCTACAAAATCCTCTTTCATTTTTGTCATAGGTGCTATGGTTCAGAAGACATGAGTTCATCTTTGACACCTAATTTCAGAAATTCGGTCCATTAATGATTTTTTGTTTTAGAGATGATTTTGTGGCACATATTCCTAGCAACTGGAAACGAATTTCCAAAATTTGAGAGAGGTTTTTCTCCAACATGAACTTATCTACAAAAAATCTTTCAGTTTTGTAACAGGTGCTATGGTTCAGAAGATACGAGTTCATCTTTGACACCTAATTTTAGAAATTCGGTCCAAATTTAATGTAACTAATTCTATTTTGTAGAATATGGTTGAGCTCAATTCCCTTAACACATGGATGAGAAAATTGTATATATTTGATGAATTTCATAGTGTAATGTTTGGATTTTTGCAGCAGATTGAGGCTGCTATTGTTGTAATAGTTTGGTAGGGAATTAATAAAGATATGCAACTCTGATTTGTGGGATCCCCGTGGTATGGATTTTAGCATTGTTCTTTCTTTTGTGTTCATCTATTAATTTTTATGTTTGCCATTCATTCACTCATACCTCTGGTTGAATGCTTTCAAGATAGATAGGTAGAATCCATTATTAATGCTCTACCTTGGGAAATCATTCAATACTCTATGTTTTCTTCTTTTTGAAAAGGATCCATCTCCTATGCCCTTTTCAGCTCCGCACCAGTCTTTCCATTCCATCATTATTTAAACTTAATTGCTAAATTTTCCTTCCTACCTTGCCCCATGAAATAACCTGTATCCATGATTTAATTCCCTATTTCAAATTGTCCCATTTTGTCCCACACATCCCTGAAAAATTTCATTCATTCATTAAACCTTTTTTCCCATTATTATACCTAGCCTAAAATCAGTTTCATAATTTTATTTTGTTGAATATCCTTTCACGGAGAGAGCCCTCTCTTGACCTTGTAGGGCTAGCTACAAGGCTGATCATGGTCTATGGTTACCTTAGAGTTGCCTCTTCTCAACCATGAGGTTCATTCTGAGTGCTAACATGTAGCACCACTCTGAGTGCTAGGTCGGTAATAGTATGAATATCAACTTTTCCACTACCTGATCCCATTTGTTCCCCCAAACACACTCTCTCCATGACCATTTCCATTTTCTCACCAAAAGGCCTGGTACCTATCATAATAGGAACTGGAACTCTATGGGACAATCTAGTGATAATGTACACATCTGATACCTCAAGCTCAAGTACTTGATCTCAGAGTATAAACTTCTCCTCATCCTCATCCTAGATACTAATCAAGTATTGCAATATTTTGGGCTGAGCCCTGAGACATGGCATTAAGAATAATTTATTCAATCCACAGTTGTGGAGAGCATTCATACACTTCTCATTATCCATTGCCATTTCATCTTCCTCACTATTCTCCCTTTCCTTCTATTCGATCACCATTTTGCTTTATACCTGCATCAAATTGGTCATAAACAGATTGTAAGATCCCTTGGGCATTCAAAAATTTGATTGATTGGTTCAATTTTTGTAAAATTTGAGCGGAATATTAGGTTTCGTGGTTGGCGCGACCCCTTTGCAAAAAGAGCTCGATTGGCGCGGGTCCATGCCTGATACCTGTGCCAACCGCAGAAGCCCTAGGTTTGCAAATCCTCCCCTCAGGGATGCCAAATCACAATGAAAAGCTATGAAATGTGGCTTAAAAAATGGATAATGGAAGTGGCTCTTACATAAAAGATACAAAATCTGGAATGGTGCACTGGATCGTCCACAATCGTCACCACAAGATAGTAGGGAAATAACTCACTATCGCTCTGCACAAGAGGTAAAAAGTAAAAAGTAAATATGTTTTTACTATTGGTCATATTTATAACTTTTCGAAATAAAATTTAGATTTTGAGACTTATTTTCCAATATTTCACTATGTTTTTTCAAAAAATGGGTTTTACACTTGCTTTTTGTGCAGCGACAGGTTTTTACGCAACTAGGACGATGACACGAGTTGTATTTTATACTTTTTTGAACTCGGTAAAAACACGAAAAAGTCACTACTAGGGTCATCTTTCAACTCCTTTCTGACTCTCTAAAATTGAAAATATTGTCGAGTCTCTTTTCATTTTGAGCTTGTTAAATTGGCTGTAAACTGACATCTACCCAGTATACGTTTACCCTTTTTCAGGCTGGGAAATATTATTTACGAAAAAGGAATACCCTAGCCTATCATGACTAGGAGGCTCTCTCGGACATAGTTTTCTACCTTTTCGGATCTGAGGACTATCTACGAAAAGGGACTGCTGGAGTTTTCCTTTCTGCTGTCTTTTCAAACTCTCTAAACTTGAAAAGGTGTCGAGTTCTTCGTTTGTCAGACTCATTAAAAAATGATGACATCGGACTCCGTCGTAATGATGTTACTTGAGTTCCTCCTTCCTAAGGCTCATTAAATTTACTAGGTTGGATTTTTCCAAAGGAAAAACTTATATCACAAGAATATGCTATCCCCTTCAATATTTTTCCAAAAAAAATTGGGGTACTCACCAGAAATTGTGGGCGAAAATGGAACCAGTATCATCGTCGTGTTGGCAGTATGTCGCTATTGAACATGGCACTTGTCTGCATTCGTGTCGGGTTGGGGATATCTCATCTCATTATCTTCTTACCTCTGTAGGTTTAGGTAATATCTTTTGACCGCTCATCTTCTCTTTGCCATGTCATCATGACCTCAGATCCTTTGATGTCAAATAATGCCAAATCTAGTGTCATGCCGCCGATATGTTTAAGAGAAGTTGGCCTTTGCAATTTTCAACCTCCCTCTGATTCTCTATTGATATTGATTCACAAAAATCATGTTCCTCTGTCTTGTGTCGATGATGTGGGAAACATTATGGCCCACCTTCGATCGAGGTCACTTCCTCTCGACTTCAGCACATTATCTAGGAAGTTGATCTAGAGACTCCCATCAGGTACCTTAGAGCATGCATTCCTCAATGGAGGGTTCTTCGCATTTTGACGCAAGGTTTCATTATTAGCCTTCGATTGAATGATTCTGTGGGTGTTTGACACCAGCTCACTGTTCACATTCTATGGATTGTACCTTGTGTACCTTGGGAGCCATCATCATTACTGGTGGTTCCTCTCGCATCTGTTAACGACTTTCATTATTGGCTGGTAAGAAGACAATGTTCTTGCATGTTTGACTTCAGATCACTTATTCACATGCTCGAACTTGTACTATGTTCGGGTCAAGATGGAGCACAAGACCCTGGATCTTGTCTGATAACGTCCAGGCTGCGGGTTCTTTGTGGATTATCATGATTGCTTACATGACTCATTTGATTGGATGGTTGTGACCATACCTTAGTCTACTTTTTGATCCTTCTTTGATGGATGGCTGCATCCATACCTTGGATCCCAGTTATTGTACACTCTATTATGGATGGTTGTGCCCATACCACATATCATGTATCAGAGATATCAGTTGTATTTGTATATGCAGGTCTTCCGACAGCAGTGTTTTCAGTTGGGTGCGTTCTCATAAATAATTTCACCCCTCCCTCTCTCTTGGACCTCATGCTTTAGGGGGCCTCTTTTACACATTTTTTTGTCACCATTTCTACAATCCCTCATCCCGTACATTGGAGGACTATTCCTGTGACCTATGAATAGTAAAATGTCATGAAAATAATTCCATGGCATCCTCTTGCATAAGGACAAACATTCTTCTGAAGGACATTTCCTTTGAAAAACCTTAAAAATAGATGTTTTAGCCTTGGCGCGACTAGCCAATTCATCCCTCGCGCCAATGAGGGAATCCACACTAGAGGGCATGCCAACTGGCACTTTTTCCCTGTGTCTCACTCATGCCAAGCTTATTAAGGGATGTTTTTTAAAATAAATGGCGGAAGTTTGATTCTAACAAACTCCAAAATGAATCATCAAAATAAGTTGAGTGGTTTGGCTCTAGATCTCCATTTATAGGAAGTGCTTTTCCACCTCTCATGGAACCTTCCTAAGAGATAGGACCTATCCCATGATTATAGGGATCCCAACTTCCCTTCCTCCATCTATAAAGGCTTTCCCTCTCTATTTTATAGCTAGCTGAACTGTTAGGAAGGAAACTAAAGCTGGGCAACTATTGAGAGTAGAGAAGAAGAGAACCCCATAAGAGAGAGAGCTTTGTCCAGATTCCTGACAGGCTTTGTTGAGACATGCTCCGCTAGAAACCCTGCCAACGGAATATCATAGTGTCAGAGCACTTGGTTGTAATCTCCCTTTGGTCATTTATAATATAAGCAACTCTGATTTTGGTTCCATTATTGTGTTTACTCTTTCATGTGATGAAATGAATTATATCTTCTCTGACTGATATATGGTTATATGCTTTAAGTATTACACTGTATGTCATCATTTATCTATGTATGTACATTTTTCCGGATGTGATGAATGGAAGGATTGTGATCTATCAAGCTAGGGATGAGGAGCACTGCTTCTTCATCGACAACAACAGTGTGGGATTTGAGGTAGGCTACTTATCGTGGTCTTTTTCTTTCTTGTAACGAGGAACTAACATCATTGCATGATTCGATTGTTGCTAGACCCTATCTAGGCCTAGTGGGATCGCCTCTGTCCACAGAGGGGATTTACCTCCTCAACAGTGGCTCATCAAATTAACCACTTCTTGTGAATCATCCCTGAGGTGGTTAAAGGAAACTTTCGCCTCTAATTTGTTAAAAAACATTCCCAAAAAGGCTGGCGCAGGCACAACAAAGAGACAGAGCTCTAGCTAGCATAGCCTCTAGTCTACATCCTCCACACTGGCATGAGGGGTGAACTAGCTATCCCCACCAATGCCAAAAAATAGGTTTTTATGGGCTTTCAGAGGAAATGTTCAACAGGAGAAATGATGTCCTTATGCAGAAGGATGGAAAGAAGGTGTTTTCAGAGTATGACACTGCTCACAGGTCACGGGAAAGATCCTCCAATATGTGGGGTGAGGGATTGCAAGGACGGTGACAAAATGTTGTGTAACACCCTCCACAGGAAAACAAGCTCAGAAGTTTGGTTTCTTAACCCTCCACTACGCAACCTTGCAACAAAACACAATGCTGAAGGAGATTGGACTGGGAATAATGGCTGAAGCTTGGAAAAATGTTGGATAATGGAAATGATGCTCAAGATACCTCTTCTGAGTAGGCACTCAAAGTCCCCCTAGGATGAGGGTGGGATTCCCACTCAGGAACATCAGTGTGGAAAACAACATAATAGACTTAGCTAAACAACTGAAGCATGCAAAGAATGTGAAACGAAAATACAATATCAAATTCCAAGCTAATTTGATTTGCTGCCTTCACCTTCCTTATATGGTTGTGAGCCTTTCCTAGCCTTGGTCCAGCTCATAACTACACTGCACATGTGGCCACTAGTCTCCATGAAGACGACGTTGTCTCTCCATGATCTCCATGATCTTAGCATTAATGTTGCATTATCTCCACTCTTCCTTCATTAAGGAGTTGCTACACTACTCCATAATTTTGATCCACTACCTACTAACCTTAACCTTACCATTAACCTTAACCTAACTGTTACTCAGGTAAATCCCCTTTGCGGACAGAGGCAATCCCATTAGCCCTAGGGTGGGTCTAGAAATAAGGAATCATGCTAGAGTGTAGGTTCCTAGATACTTGAATGAAAAGGATGCGATAAGATGGCCTACCTATGGTCCAAAGTTATCGTTGATGCTTGTAGCAATGATGAGAGTCACTCGCTCCTGATCGAAGACAAGTCATAGCCCTTCCGCCTATCATGCTTGGACACCTGCACAAAGATTAGAAAGCAAAAACCACATCCCATAGACTAATTCCATTCAACATATACTAATTAGTCAGAGAATACTAGCATATTTCATTTAATACAGATACAAGACAGACGGGAACCAAACAGTAGTCACTTATATTAAGGTAGAAAGAAGATATACAACCACGCTCTGACGTTGCGGTCTCCTCTAACGGGGCTCGGGCGAAGCATGTCTCAACGCTCGTCGAGGAATTCAGATGGGATAAGCCACCTCTCGATGGACTTCCTTCTTGATCTACCTTCTCAGTTATTCGACTATGGCTTAGTTCTCCAAGTTCAGCATTTCAGTTGCATAATCCTCTTTGTTTAGCTAGCTTTCATGATGTGAGAAAGCTCATTTATATAGGGTAAGAGGGAGAGGTTAGGATCCCTATAATCATGGAAGGGAGACATATATTTTTGGAGTGTCCCATAAGAGGAGGAAACCACTACCTAAAGAGAGAGATCCGTGATTCAACCAGTTAAGCACTTCTTGTGACTCATCCTAGAGGTGGTTGAAGGAAACTTCCGCCTCTAGTTTGTTAAAAAACATTCCCAAAAAGGCTAGCGTGAGTAAAACAAATGAACAAAGCATTAGCTTGCATGGCCTCTAGTGCACTTTCTCCATATTGGCACGAGGGCTGAATTGGCTACCTGCGCCAATGACAAAACATGGGTTTTTATGGGATTTTTGAGAAAGTATTTTGCAGGAGAAATTATGCTCTTTTATAGAAGGATGTAGGGATGGTGCTTGCAGAGGATAACACTTCTCATAGGTCACATGAAAGACTCTCCAATATGTGGGGTAAGCGACTGTAGGGACAGTGACAAATTGCTATGTAACAGAGGCCCCCTAAAGCATGAGGTCCGAGAGAGAGGGAGGGGTTATATGCTTTATGAGAATGCATTCGACCCAAACACTGCTGTCGGAAAAACTGAAAGTACAAATAAAACTGATATATATAATATACGACATGTGGTATGTGCGTAGCCATCCATAATAGAGTACATAAACAATGAGATCCGAGGTATGGACACATCCATCCAGTAGTAAGGATCAACAAAGAGACTTAGGTATGGTCGCAGCCATCCAATCAAAAGAGTCATATAATAAGTCATAATAATCCACAAAGAACCCACAACCTTGATTTCATCAGAAAAAATCTAGGGTCTTGCACTCCATCTCGACCCGAACATAGTACAAATTCGAGCATGCGAATATGTGAGTTGAAGTCGAACATGAAAAAACATCGTCTGATTACTAGCCAATGATGAAAGCTATTAATAGATGTGAGAGAAACCACCAATACTGATAATGGATCTCAAGGTACAAAAGGTCCAATCCATGAAATGTGAAAAATGAGCTGACGTTGAACACTCCCAGGGTCAGTTGATCGAAGGCCAATGATGTAGACCTTACGTCTAATGCAAAGAACCTGTCATTAAGGCATGTAGGCTCCAAGGTACCTGAAGGGAATCTCTAGATCAACTTCCTGGATAATGAGTTGGAGTTGACAGGAAGTGACCTTGATCGAAGGTGGGCCATAATGTTTCTCACATCATTGACATGAGACAAAGGAATATGACATTTGTGAATCAAGACCAGCATAGAATCAGAGGGAGGTTGAAAACTGCAGAGGAAAACTTCTCTTGAACATATTTGCGACACGACACTAGATTTGGCAGTATTTGACATCAAGGGAACTGAGGTCATGGTGACGTGGAAAAGAGCATATGAGTGGTCAAAATATATTACCCAAACCCATGGAGGCAAAAAAATAACAAGGTGAGATGTCCCCAACCCGACACGAATGTAGACAAGTTCCATGTTCAAGAGCGACATACTGCCAACATGACTACAATCTTGATTCCATTTTCCCCCACCATTTCTGGTGATTACCCCAATTATTTTTGAAAACAATCTTGAAGGGGATAGCATGTGCTTGCGATATAATTTTTTCCTTCGAAAAAATCCAACCTAGTACATTTTACGAGCCCTAGGAAGGAGGAACTTGAGTAACGTCATGACGACAGAGTCTGATGTCATCAGGTTTTAACGAGTCTTAAAAAGGGACAGCTTGACATATTTTCATATTTATAGAGTTTTAAAATAAGGTAGAAAATAAAAATCTAGCAGTCCCTTTTCGTAAATAGTCTCACAGATCCGAAAAGGTAGAAAACCGTGTCTAAGTGAACCTCTTAGTCACGATCGGCTAAGGTATTCCTTTTTTGTAAATAATCCATCCCAGCCCGAAAAAGGGGTAAAATTATACTAGGTAGATATCGTTTCATAGAAAAATTAATGAGTTCAAAATGACAAGTGACTCAGTGATGTTTTTATTTTTAGAGATTCAGAAAAGAGCTGAAAGGTGACTCCAGCAGTGAATTTTTCGTGTTTTTACCGAGTCCGGAAAAGTATAGAATACAACACGTTTCTTTTTCATATCCATGTGAAAAACCTGTCATTGCACAAAAATACATGTGTAAAATGTATTCCTCGAAAATAATATGAAAATATACCCAAAAATATGTTTTGAAACCTATTTTAGGACTATGAAAAGTTATAAAAGACCATAAGTGGTAAAAAATATTTACTTTTCAATTTTACCTCTTTGCAGAACAACAGTGACCCGTTTCCCTTGCGAACTTCAGGCGGCGATTGTGAAAAATATGTTAGCTCCCTGTAATCAACAATATTGGCAAAGTCTGACCGCAAGGAGAAACATCGTTTCAACCACTTTGGGATTCTAGGATCTAGCCCTCCTGAATCCGGAGAGGGATCTCTCCAATAAGTGCAAAGATGGATTTGTCTTTGAAGTTTGGTTAATGATATTAGGCTAGTTATGAAGGCTGAGGATTTGTTTTGTTTTTGGATGGTTGAGCATGATTACTATTTGAGACAAAAATTTCTAAGTGCAAAAAGTTTCAAAGGTGTAAATTTTCAAGCACATAAAACAAGCTTTGGCCAGGAAGATAGATAATTGCAGGTCTTAGTCCATTGGGCTATGGATTCATAATAGGGTTTAATTGAAATAGAAAGAGGCAAGAGTGGTCCATGGGGCAAGTCATCTATGCATAAGGATCTCTTTGAAATTTTATTTATGGAATGAAATGATACAAAAAGAAGGGGAATTAAACAGATGAAGAACAAAGAGTAGCCTAGGATTTGGTAAGTACTTTGAAACTAGCTAGCCCTTGACAAAAACTTAAGAAAGACATGAAAGTAAAATAGGATCTGGTAAGTACTTTTAAACTAGCCAGCCTTTGATACACTTTCAATAGAAAACATATAAAAACAGAGGGAAACACAAATGATAACAAAGGATGGTCTAAGCTCTAGTAAGTACTTTGAAACTAGCCAACTTTTAACACATTCACAGGGAAACATTTAGACAGTCTTTGGGGATAAAAATAGAACCAGAGCACACCATATCTTCCTTAGTTCATATCTACTTAAGATGAAATGAAAGTAACATCCAAGAATAATATTCAACTAAAACAGTAAGACGAGGGAACGCCAACATTCCTATGCTTAAACTGAATTAAATCATTCTTAAATAACACAGATTGGATGAAAACATTCAGATAAGGATTTTAAGTCAGAGAAGGGTACTGATATACAACAGGTCCTAACTCTATGCATGCTATTCTTTATAAGATAAGATGAACACAGTGAAGACAGAAACAAAATAACAAGTCACAATTAGAAAAACATCACCGTCAACATAGACCAGGATCCCATAAATCAGCTTGTATTGATGCTCCAAACCAGTTACAACTGAAAGTCCAATGCTTTTGCTTAGCAATAATATACACATCTAAACCTAAATTATCTATCACAAGCAGAGCTCCAAGGGCCGGTGAACACTATTTACAGGTAGAAGTCTCAAGCTCAATTACATTCCAATGTTCAGTATCCAACTCAACCAACCCCTCTCTCATCTTCTGCAGTAGTATTTAAAGAATAATAAAGAGGTGAGTTCTGATAAAAGATATCTGAAGGTAATTAACATAGACTTAATGGCTTCTCGGCCTTTGGGGGGCTCAACGAAGAAGCTTACATAGGTGTCCTCTGTATTAAATGATTTACATAAAGATTTAAGCTCGGTGGGAGCTCTTATTGACTTTTGAGGCTCTGTGTGGTGTCACAAAAACTATGCTGATATTTTGTCATTAATTTTATTTGAATAATTAACTTTTATGGCTGTGCTAAGGCAAATAACTGATCTTGATCAATAACTTCAGCCTCTATTTGAATTCTTTGAGGCACAGGTGGCACTTTGATAGCTAGGAGGAATCAATTTGCCTCAGATGTGGCGGTGGAGGCTTTCTATCTGATGAAAATTTAAGATTTACCATTAACATGTGTTTTAATAGGGGGATTAGGCTTTTGATAATCCATTTTAGTCGTAATCTCCAAATATCTATCTTCAATCTTCTGTTCAGGTGTGTTCCTATCTTTGACACTAATACTCTTTGATTTATGCCTGATTCGTTGGGTTTGTTGATGTGCAGGGCTGCGCAGGGGTGTTATGGCATCAATGCCTCATAAAACACCGATGAAACGTGGAGTTTAAACCCTGAGAATTATTCTCTTTGATGAATTGAAGGCGGGAGGATCATCACCCTCAGCCTTTGAAATTTCTTCAGCATGGTGGAAAAACAATTTAAACCCTACAAAATACAAACAACATTATGAAATCCTGCATACATATAGGTTCACTGCTTTGGAAGGAAATGTGGGGAGAGTGTGGCCGTTGGATGGCATCATCCAACAGTCGAGATTTACTAGAAGAAGTCAAAGGGAAGACGGAGGAAGAATTTAGATCGGAGCCGTCGATTGCGTAGAGATCAACAGTCGGGAGTAGAGGTGAACAGTCAAAGCGAAGGAGTCGCTGTATTTGGAAAAAAAAATGCGCTAAAAACCTTTGTTTCAGTGAAAAATGGTGAAAAATGGCATTTAGGGATCGGGACGAACGTGGGCCGTTGAATGAGATCGGCCCACACAATCACCGGTGAAGATCGGGTAACACAAAACCTTAGAAACATGCCTAGATTTCAGAAAATTTTAATAAAACCTTGCTGAATAAAGTTCCCAGGTCCGCATTCGATGACTGTGTGAGGAGCCCATGGAGATTCGCTCCAATCATTTTTTTTCTGCATGGATGCTGACTAGGTATTCGGGGCCACTGTTTTTGGGTCGTCGATCTGCAGATCAGATCGACGGCGGAGATGCTTTTAATACCACGCCGTATCTTAGTCTATCTACCAGGCTTCTTTTAGAGCGTGATCATCGTTCGATGAGCGGCCTCAGATCAGATGGTGCACATCGATATCACGTTCACTCCACATCCGATCTTTAATGCCTAGGGAAAATGGTATCGCCATACCGCCCGAGGCCACATGTTGGTTGGTGGCGTTGATCGCTGCCGATCAGCGAAAACAACTTTCCTCTCAAAAGTGGTGTGATAAAAACCACTTTTGGCCCTTCTTTTAATATAATTAGAAATAGTTATATGGGCACGTTAGACCAAAAATTTGGGTAAGTGGGTTTATATAGTGTTTTAGCGCCCGATTGCGGGCACCAGGGTTATATGGAATAACAATATGATCGGAGGTTATAGTATAAAGGGATAATTGACATCGGAGATTTCAATAAAGGGGGAAGACTTGCACACTGTGTTACCTCCGATGCGATAAGCACCTAAACTGCTCAGCACCTGGTTCCAGTGCCAGGGCATATGGAGTGAAAATGACTAAGGAATTTTCCCAAGGGGGCTTAAACCTTTACACCAAAATATGTATTTTTTATGACGTTTTCAATGTTTTTCAAGGGTTTTGAGAGTTTTGATTAAGGCAAAGAATGAGTCTTAAACCTTAATAAAGGAGTTTTGATGGAGGGGAAAGAGAAAAATATGACAATGAAGGATTTTGATGAGAATTAAAGGGGTAGAAAATGAGGTTAGTTTTGGAAGTGGAATGAAGGGGAAAATGGTGTTTGCAGCAGTATTATGTCTTTGAAATCAGCAATATTTCAGAGTGTAAAATGGGAACAGTCAGTGAAGATTTGGACAAAGGCGTGAGGCCTTCAAGAGTCTTCAAGAGCCATCACTTTTTAGCAGTAAAATTTGCTCCTTGAAGGCTCCAAAAATGATTTAGCCACCTTTTGGTATAACAAATTTTATAGGTGGCTAGCAGTGGCTCCACTTGAGGATGGTGCCTTCTTGAAGGCATCAAGAACTTCAGACTTGCATTCTCTGCGAGGCTGATCAGTTGCCTCATCCATTGGGTTGCCTTTCTTTCCTTGTATGATATTCTTTTGCTCTGAAAACATATTAGCAACCATAAAAACAATGGATCTTTCATAAACAAGCTGTCTACCTACCCAATCCTACAGATCTAACATTTTTTCTTCTTCAGAGTGCACTTGGACTGGAAAACTCTTTTACAAAATTTTATTCTTTTGAAAGTAGAAAATATAATCTATTTCTACTCCTTATTTCTCCATGGACTCAGATTAAACAGTTGAGCCCATACGATTCTCTACCTAATCTACTGTCTGTTTGAATTGAATGGTCCAATAGACTTTTATTCTCTAAATTTTACAACAGAAATTTAAAAAGAAATCAAGTCAGGATTGAACAGTCTAACTTGATGCTGGTCTATGGAACAAAAACAAACTACACATAGAGATTATTTTGTACAAAATTTAAAACAAAAGTGGAGGGCTTGAGATCTGAAATTTGAAATAACTTCCTTCCCCCTTTTTGTAGCTCTTTTTTGACTTTTGTTTTGAGTTGTCTTTCCTTTGTCAACTAGTTCGGATTTTAAACTAATTGGAACCAGATTTACATCTTTCTTGACTTAGAATTTGAAACAGATTTGAGTCATTGTCTTTGGAAACTTAAGTTCAAATTTTAAGCATGTTCGAACCTTTAATTTCTATCCTAATATATCTACTGATAAGCCAAGATTAAATATTTTGGCAAATCGAATTCACTATCTTATCAGCAGAAAATTTAAAACTAATTAGTCAAGATTAGGTTGTTTGACTAACTAGGAGTGTGTTTTTCGGGAGTTGCATTTAAGCTTGCACACTTTCAGATTCATTTCTCTTTTTTGGTATGGGGCTATACCTTTCTTGTTTTCACAATCTTCCCTCTTTTCTTTCTTTTCTTTCTTTTTGTATTTTGATTTTTTCTAACTTTGAATGCAAAGATGAGTGGAATATTTATAATTGAAAAAGATAAAAAGGATTTTCAAACATGAGATGTATCAAGAGAAGTAATGTTTAAGCATCCTGCCATTGACAGGACCCCCAAGCAATTCTACTCCATTCAGCTCTTGCAAGAAATAGGCATTATTACCAGCGACTGAATGGATAGAGTAAGGGCCAAGCCATAAGTTGTCAAATTTTCCATGCTTGCCCTTGTCTTCCCTCCTTGAGTCCCACTTCAAAACTCCATCCCCAATATTGAAATTGCTGGCCTTCGTTCTTCTGTCAAAAAGCTTTTTAATGTTGTCCTACTTCTGCAATGCTTTGTTATAAACCTCCTCTCTGGTTTGCTGAAGATGAATGGTCTGATTTATTCTTCTGATCATGTCATTTTCTTCATTCCAAAACTCTTGAATCAACTTCATCACTGGTACACTAAGGCTGTTTAGAAAAATTGCATCAGTACCATACACAAGCTGGAAAGGTGACATGCCAATAGATTTCTTCAAAGTCAACAGCCCAAAGTGCATGAACTAGCTTTGTGTGCCAAATTTTTTTTTTGTCCTCCAACAATTTCTTGATTATGTTCACTAAACTCTTGTTTTAGGATTCTGCAAGTCCATTACCTTGAGGGTAATATGTCGTGGAATGCCCCAATGTTATCTGATATCTGTGACAGAATTCAACCATCCTCTTTGATCCAAATGTTGTTGCATTATCAGTGATGATCTTGGTAGGACAGCCAAATCTGGAGAGAATGTTAGTCTCCATGAATTTTATAATAATTGAATCATTGGTCTACCTACAGGGAATGGCTTCTATCCACTTAATGAAATAGTCTGTGGTAGTGATAATCCACCTATGCTGGGCAGAAGATGGTGGATGGATTTCTCCTATGAAGTCAAGTCCCCACTGTTGAAAAGGGGCTTCAACAGTGATTGGATGCAAAGGTAGGGGTAGGAGTTTTCTTTTTCCTTCAAAAAGTTGACATTTATGACAGGCTATGATCATCTTGTGCACATCATGAAAAATAATAGGCCAATAGAAACCAACCCTCAAAATTTTGTTGGTTGTTGTATTCCAGTACAAATGACCTCCACACTCTCCTTCATGGAACTCGTGATTAACCTTCTCTGCATCAAACTCAGGAAAACATTTAAGCAATATACCACTTGCATTTTTCCAATAAAGACATCTATCTATAATGCAATAGTTTATAGCCTTTAACTTTAGGAACCTTGCCTTTATTTTTGTCAAACCAAGAGGTGTATTTAGTTTCAGAAAAACATAAACAATATCAGCATACTAAGAGGAATTCATAAAATGGTCTTCAATAATGGGAGTTGAGATTTCCTCTTGATCGTCCATAGCATTAATCTATATTAATATCAAGAAATTCAAATTTTGATTCAACCATTAATCTAGCTAGACCTTGGCCTTTAATCAGCTTAGTGGGTTTTATCTCTAAATCATATTCAAGGATAACAACGATCCACTTACCTCTCTTACCATCTGGGTCTTGCATTAGAATGTATTTCACAACTGAATTTGGGATAAATGAAATGATGTGTGAATGAAGGATGTATACTCTGAAGTCTTTCAAAGATTTAACCAAAGCAAAATATTTCTTCTCCATAATGTTATACTTCATAGGGGCATCCCTCAATGCCTTGCTAAAAAATGCAATAGGCTAATCTTGCCCTTGTGGGTTTTTTCTATAAAAGGATAGTAGCTATGGTATGTTCTAATGCTAATGAAAAAATATAAAAATCCTTTGAAAAATCAAGACTTATTAGAACCAGTGTTTTGGTTAATGCTTGTTTCACCAGCTCAAAGGACTTCTTTGCTTCCAAGGTCCATTTTACCCCTTGATCCTTTTTTAACATGTTTGTTATATTCCTAAGGAGCTCATCCAAGTTGGGTATGAACCTTATCAAAAATTTAATCTTTCCAATGAAAGATTGCAACTCCTTGATGTTTCAAGGATGAGAGATTTGCAATATGGCCTTAATCCTCTTTGGATATATCTTAATAACCTCTTCTGAAATAATGTGCCCAAGATGTTTACCTTCTTGGATACCAAATAGTGTCTTCTTAGGGTTTAAAGATATTCCAAACTTTTGCATTTCTCAAAAACCTTTCTTAAATGTTCTAAGTGCTCTTCATCTATTTTTGAAAACATAGTAACATCATCAAGGTATATAATGATGAAGAAACCCAATTCTTCCGAGAATGCTATGTCCATGGCTCTTTGAAAAGTTTCTCCAACATTCATTAGACCAAAGGGCATTTTCACATACATGAAAGTGACTCATGGTGTAGTAAAGGTTGTCTTTAATTGATTAGCAGGGTGAACTAAGATCTAATTGTACCCTGAGTAGCCATCAAGCAAATAAATTCTTCTAGACCCTACCACCCTTTGTAAAATATGATCCATCTTAGGTAAAGGGTATTTGTATTTTAATGAAGCTTTGTTTAAGTCTCTAAAGTTTATACAAAGCTTGATCTATCCAGTTTTCTTCCTAACTTATGCTAGATTAGACACCCACTCAGAATATCTAATAGGGACAATAATACCAGCTTCATACATTTTCATGATCTCCTTCTCAACCAAAGGGAGCTGAACATGGTTTATTCTGCGCAGTTTTTGTTTGAATGGTTTTTGGTTTTATTTGAGAGGGATTTTTTGTTGTATTATTTCAGTTTCATAGGATTTTAGATCTTCGTAACTCCATGCAAAAACATCAGAAAATTATTTAAACAGCTCTATGTATTTGAGTTTAATGTGATCTGGTAAAGTTTTAGACAGTTTAGTTATTTTCGGTTTAAGTTCACTACCTATATTGTACTCTTCCACTTCAGTCTCTATAGGTTCCAGTTTTGGCTTCCTGGCCACATCGTTAAAATCAAACAACTCTTCTAAAGGCGCCAGACCCTTAGGCAGACTTTCATCTTTAGAGTGCAGAGTTTCTAACTCCTATGTTTCTAACTCTACATTCAATTTAGTTTTGTTCTTAAGTTTGCTTGACAATAGATTAATGTTGGCAAGTTTAGGGGCTTTTTCTTCTTCACCGAGAAAATTTTCTTCACTGCAGTCTGTATCATAATCTGAGTCAGAACTGTGTAGTACGAATTCATTTCTGAATTGCATGAAGTCTTCTATTTGTTTGTCTCTGTCAAACACCTGCCAATAATTTTCATTATCAAGCACAGTTGGTCTGAATTTTATTTGAGTTGTGCAGTCTTTGGTTTCATATGGCGTTAAGCATGTTCTAGCTACAAAGGCTAAATTACGAGCCACAATATTTCTTTTACTCGGGACAAAAATTATCTGGTATTCCTCAAAAGTTTTTAAAAGGTCCATGACATTGTTTTGATAGGCCCTAAGTCTTGGGTGATTTGTGTTATACTCCCCATTGACTTGCCTAATGACTAACTTTAAATCCCCATATGCTTTGATTTTCTTGGCTCCTAACTTTTTCAACAAACGTAAGCCTAAAAGAAAGGATTCATATTCTGCTATGTTATTTGAACACTGAAAGTTTAATTTGCAGGAAATGCTTTCTGTGTGATTGTTTTCAGTGTTGCAGATCCAGATACCTACACCAGCATTGGTTCTACTGCATGACCTGTCAAAGTACATTCTCCACAGAGGACTATTTTCAGTTTCATCTTGGTTACTATCCTCTTCAACTACCGCGCTTTCTAATTGTTGTTGAATATCAACACTTAGTTGAACCTGTTCTAACTCCTCAGATCTTTTATTGGGTTGAGGAATACTTTCTTAAATCTGAATGTTTAAAATCAAAGGACACATGATGTGTAGCTCAAGACCTGTGTTTTGTTTGCTAGATTTTTCAAATGCAGCAAACTGTTTTGACACTTATGCGTTGTGTTCCTCTTCCTCCCTATCAGCCATTAATCCTATTAAAGTGACTTTTTCACTAAGTGTTTCATCATTAAGCATAATAAAAGAATAAAGGCTTGTATTTACAGAATATAGAGGAGATTTTTGTGGTCAGTCTTGACTTGTAACTGTGTATTTCATATGGGACTCCCTGTAAAGTCTTCTATTCTGATTGAAAACAGGGATAGTCGCATAGGTCATGTCCATTTGCATAGTCCCTTGTAACTTAGCCCCCCAATATCTTGATAATAGAATTCCATACTTTGGGGACACATCAGCCACAAAAATATCCATGAATAAGCATTTGGCTGGAATTTGGGCTAAGTTAATGTAGAGGTCTTTGATTAATCCTAAACATTTCACTCTGCTTGAATCAAAGGAGTAAAGTTATTTGTAAGGTCTGGTGATTTCTAGACCAAGGCTCTCCATCACAGCTTTAGGCATTAAATTATGAGAAGCCCCAGAATCGTGCATAGCATTGTGCAAAATTTTGTCATGAATGTTTAAACTCACATAAAAAGGAGGAACATGTCCCTCTTGATATCTACCTTCAATATTTGGACCAAAAATAAGTTCTAGCTGGTCATCATTGAGATTGATTGTATCCTCATTTTATTCTATATTTAAAGCCTTCAAAATTTGGGTTCTATATACATGTTGGGCAGCTAACTCAGTGAGGGGGATAGAGATTTTAATCTTTGAAATTTCCTGCTCTAGGATGAAATGGATTTGATTTTTTGAATAACTTGTCCCAGCCTTATTAGCTGCTAGTCTATCAGCAACATTAGCTTGCTGATTTGTTTTATTTACATTTGAAAAAAAAAAATTCCCAGGAGTACTAGCTGAGATGTTAGTACTACTCAGGTCTGCACTTTGTTTTTCATTGTTTTGAGTTCCTTTCTCTCTACCTTTATCAGAATTAACAGCTACTCTTTTGTCCTTCTGTTTGACAACTTTAGGCTTGGTTGTAGCGCTATTTTGTGAAGATTTTTCAGAGGTTTGGGTGTTGGGAGTTTGTTGATTGGTTTTGCTTCTAAGGTCATATTATTTTTGAGATTCTATGATGACATTTTCCATGTCTTGATAATAAATTTCATCATCATCTCTTTTGTCATCATAAGGAGTATAAAGACCTTGTTTTTTATCATAATGGACTTCAAAGTCATCATAATCTACCCCCAACATGTTGATATCATCTTGCCCTGTTATCTCATCTGTTTCCTCAACCTCACTTACATAGTTTTGATGAAAGGGAGGAGTGATCTGTTGATCATCTTCCCTAGGTCTGTTTGGAGGTTGGTTCCTTCTAAAATTATGATTCTGGTTCTGGTTTCTATTTTAAGAAGTAGTTTGGTTTTGGATGGCTTGTGCTCTCCCAAGGATGCTCATTTTCTTCATCATCTCCTCCATCATTCTTTATATATTTGAGTTAAGCCTTGATACTATGGGGGGTTAAGCCTTTAAACCATTTTCTTACTTCTCCCCCTAAGCTCTGAGAAAATAATATAAGCTTGATAGAATCATCATAAATTTCATTTCTGTCAAAATAGTCATTCATCTTATCCACATGTTTTGATGTAGTTGTAGCATTTCTAGCATCATATAATGGAATTTTGGACTGATAATCCTATGGAATATTGACTAATGGTATAGGAAGGACTAAGGGAGCATACCATGTATCCATGGCAGGAGGTGGAGGTGTATTTACAAGAGGTGGATTAACAAGAGGGAAAGTGGGCTGGAATGGAGTGGCTTGAATAGTAGAAGTAGGGTGAGTAGAATTGGATGGACTAGAAGTATATTGTTGAGCTGATATTGGATGAGAGACACCTAAGTTGTGAAGGAAATGTAAATCAGGAGGTGTTGTTTCTCTGCTACTAGGATGTTCACTTGTTTCAGGAGATGAAGGTGAAGACTCAAAATCTAACTGATCTAAATCATCAAGAGACCTAGTTCTAAAGGGATTTTCTAAGTCAACTTGTGATTGTTGTAGAGCTGAAAGATTTTCGGGAACTGAAATAGCTCTCAAGGGTGATCTGAAAATAGTTGATAATTTAATCCTAGGAGACTTCCTAAGAATACTTTCTGGGTTATCAACTATCTCAGGTGGATCAGGGTCAGGATAGGCTCTAGTGTGAACCTTTCTAGGAGCCACTATGTTGTGTTTTTCCGACCCAAATAAACAAGAAAAGTTCAACCAGGTATGACAGTATTTAAAAGGTCAACTAATATTTTTATACAAATTTTAATCCTACAGTCCTCTGACTGAGTTTGAATGATATTAGAATGATCAGGGTTCTTCCCAGTGGAGTCTTAAAGTCTGTTGAGGATTGTGGAGTCGCCAAGTGGAAGTTTTTAGCTCCTAAGGAGGTAAAAGGTTTTATGGTCCACCACCATGTTTATTTGATACCAATTTGAAATATTTTTGGGTTTTTTGAGTTATTTTTCAGTTGCGTGGTTTCTAAGAATGTCCTAACTCTGTTTCAAAACTTAGCTACGGTTATGATACAAAGACAGTCTACTCTTATGGCTAAGCCAATTGATATTTCAAGGTTAGATAAAGCTTATGAGAATCCTAGGGTTTACCTAGTTTGTCACTGATTCAAACAAGTTTCATCATGATTACCATTTCTTGGTATTGCTTGAAAAGGATGTTTTTCACTCACAAGGTTTTATGAAGTTTTTAAGGGAACCTAAGGTGAAAATTAAACTTCGGTCCCCAGCGGAGTCGCCAGAAATTTTAGTTCCTGGTGGCTCAGTTGGTTCATATAAAAAATTTTCTTTGAACGAAAACTCTGATGTCCTATGATTACCTTAAAACACAGATTTCTCAAAAAGTCCCAAGTGGAGTCACCAAAAATGTTAGCTCCCTGTAATCAGCAAGATTGGAAAATTCCAATCGCAAGGAGAAACATCGTTTCAACCACTTTGGGATTCTAGGATCTAGCCCTCCTGAATCCAGAGAGGGATCTCTCCAATAAGTGCAAAGATGGATTTTTATTTGAAGTTTGGTTAATGATATTAGGCTAGTTATGAAGGCAGAGGTTTTGTTTTATTTTTGCATGATTGAGCATGATTACTGTTTGAGACAGAAAGTTCTAAGTGCAAATAGTTTCAAAGGTGTGAAGTTGCAAGCACATAGAACAAGCTTTGGCCAGGAAGATAGATAATTGTAGGTCTTAGTCCATTGGGATATGGAGTCATAATAGGGTTTAACTAAAATAGAAAGAGGCAAGAGTGGTCCATGGGGCTCTTTGAAATTTTATTGATGGAATGAAATGATACAAAAAGAAGGGGAATTAAACAGATGAAGAACAAAGAGTAGCCTAGGATCTGGTAAGTACTTTGAAACTAGCCAACCATTGACAAACACTTAAGAAAGACATGAAAGTAAACTAGGATCTGGTAAGTACTTTTAAACTAGCCATCCTTTGATACACTTTCAATAGAAAACATATAAAAACAGAGGGAAACACAAATTATAACATAGGATGGTCTAAGATCTGGTAAGTACTTTGAAACTAGCCAGCTTTTAACACATTCCCAGGGAAACATTCAGACAGTATTTAGGGATAAAACTAGGACCAGGGCACACCATATATTCCTTAGTTCATCTCTACTTAACATGAAATAAAAGTAACATCCAAGAACAATATTCAGCTAAAACAGTAAGACGAGGGAACACCAACATTCCTATTCTTAAACTGAATTAAATTATTCTTAAATAACACATATTTGAAGAAAACATTTAGATAAAGATTTTTAGTCAGAGAAGGGTATTGATATACAACAGGTCCTAACTCTATGCATGTTGTTCTTTATAAGAGAATATGAACACAGTGAAGAAAAAAACAAAATAACATGTCACAATGATAAAAACATCACCATCAACATATACCAGAATCCCATAAATCAGCTTGTATTGATGCTCCAAACCAGTTACAGCTTTAAGTCCAATGTTTTTGTTTAGAAATCATCTACACGTATCAACCTAACTTATCTATCACAATCAAAGCTCCAAGGGCCAGTGAACACTATTTATAGGTAGAAGTCTCAAGCTCAATTACATTCCAATTTTCAGTAGCCAACTCAACCAACCCCTCTCTCATCTTCTGCAGTAGTATTTATTGAAGAATGAGGAGGTGAGATATGATAAAAGATATCTAAAGGTAATTAATGCAGACCTTATGGCTTCTCAGCCTTTGGGGGGCTCAATGAAGAAGCTTACATAGGTGTCCTCTGTATTAAATGATTTACATAAAGATTTAAGCTCGGTGGGAGCTCTTACAGACTTTTGAGGCTCTGTGTGGTGTCACTTTAACTCTGCTGATATTTTGTCATTAAGTTTATTTGTAGAATTAAATTCTCTGGCTGCGCTGAGGCAAATACCTGATCTTGATCAATAACTTCAGCCTCTGTTTGAATGCTTTGAGGCACAGGTGGCACTGTGGTAGTTGGGAGGAATCAATTTGCCTCAGATGTGGCAGTGGAGGTTTTCTGTATGATGAAACTTTAATATTTACCTTTAGTATGTGTTTTAATAGGGGGATTATGCTTTTGATAATCCATTTTATTCATAATCCCCAAATATCTATCTTCAACCTTCTGTTCTGGTGTGTTCCTGTCTTCGACACTAATACAAATTAATTTATGCCAGATTCGTTGGGTTTGTTGATGTGTAGGGCTGCGCAGGGGTGATATGGCATCAATGCCTCATAAAAAACTGATTAAATGTGGGGTTTAAACCTTGCGAATTATTCTCTTTGATGAATCGAAGGCGGGAGGATTGTCACCCTTAGCGTTTGAAATTTCTTCAGCATGGCAGAAAAACAATTTAAACCCTGCAAAATACAAACAACCTTATGAAATACTGCATACATATAGGTTCACTGCTTTGGAAGGACATGTGGGGAGAGCTTGGCCATTGGATGGCATCATCCAATGGTTGAGATTTACCAGAAGAAGTCAAAAGGAAGATGGAGGAAGAATTTAGATCGGAGTCGTCGATCGCGCTAAGATCAACGGTCGAGAGCGGAGGTGAACAGTCAAAGTGAAGGATTCATTGTATTTGGAAAAATGAAGAAAATGGGCTAAAACACTTTGTTTCAGTGAAAAATGGTGAAAAATGGCATTTAGGGATCGGGACGAACGTGGGTTTTCGGATGAGATTGGCCCACGCAATCAACGGTGAAGATCGGGTAACACAAAACCTTAGAAACATGCCCGGATTTCAAAAACTTCTAATAAAACCTTGCTGAATAAAGTTTCATGATCCGCATTTGTTGACTATGCGAGGAACCCATGGAGATCCATTCTAATCATTTTTTTCCGTGTGGATGCTGACTAGGTATTCGGGGCCACTGTTTTTGGGTCGTCGATCTGCAGATCAAATTGACGGCGGAGATTCTTTTAATACCGCGCCGTATCTTAGTCTATCTGTCAGGCTTCTTTTAGAGCACGATCATCATCTGATGAGTGGCCTCAGATTGGATGCTGTGCATCGATATCATGTTCACTCCACATTCAATATTTAACACTCAGGGAAAATGGTATCGCCATACCACCCGAGGCCACATGTGGGCTGGCGGCGTTGATCACTGCTGATCGGGGAAAACCGCTTTCCTCTCAAAAACGATGCGATGAAAATTGCTTTTGGCCCTTCTTTTAATATAATGAAAAATAATTATATGGGCACGTTAGACCAGAACTTTGGGTAAGTGGGTTTATACAGTGATTTAGCGCCCAATTGTGGGCACCAGGGTTATATGGAATAACAATATGATTGGAGGTTATAGTAAAAAGGGCTAAGCGGCATCAGAGAATTCAATAAAGGGGAAAGACTTGCACACTATGTTCCCTCCGATGTGATAAGCACCTAAATAGCTCAGCGCCTGGCTCCACTGCCAAGGCATATGGAGTGAAAATGGCTAAGGACTTAGCCCAAGGGGGCTTAAACCTTTACACCAAAATATGTATTTTGTTGTGTAACCAGCTCCAAAAATAGAAGAAAAGAGATATGAACGCCTTAGAAATAAGCCACTTCGAGGGGGCAACCTTCAATACATTACATAAATGAACAATTCTTGGATGATACAATTCACAAAACCTCCTTTCTATATATAGGAGTCCATGGGGCCATAATGTAATCCTAGTGGGCCACAATGTAATCCTAGCCGACCCAACAATAATAATTTAAGGGCACAATAATAACAATATGGGGGTTACAAGGGTACAATAATAACAATAAGGGGGTTACACTAACAATAATAAGGGACTATACTAGTAATATAGGGACCTAACATGCCCCTCTCCTTCAAAAAGTGTTGTCCTCAACGCTTGAGTAGCTCTGGGTGCTTCTGTATAAAATTTTCATCCTCCCATGTAGAATCTTCAGTGGGTAAGTTCTTCCACTTTATGAGATACTCTGAAATTGATCGATTCCGTAGTTGCCGAGTTCTTTTTTCCATGACTGCTTCAGGTTCCAATATGATTTTCCCTTCCCCATCAAGTTCTGGCAATACTGTTTGAACTGGAAGATTTTCACCTATAACCTTCTTTAAGGCATGAAAAATGGAAAACTGGATGTACTCGCGAAGAAGCAGGAAGCTCCAATTTGTATGCCATAGTACCAATCTTTTGCAACACCTTGTAAGGACCATAGTACTTTGGCGATAATTTATTATCCTTCTTTGCTTGCTTGAGGGACATTTGTTTGTATGGTTGTAGCCGTAAAATACCCAATCTCCTACATCAAAACTTCTCTCGCTACGATGTTGATCTGCCTGTTGTTTCATTCGATTTTGTGCCAAATTCAGGTTATCCTTTAAGAGTTGGAGAACTTCTTGCTGATGCTCGATGTGATCTTCCACTGCTTGAACCTTCGAATTTTTCCTTAAAGATGATGTGATGGATGGTGGATGATATCCATAAAGTGCCATAAATGGGGTCATTTTTGCTGCAGTATGGAAGGAAGTGTTATACCACCATTCAGTGAGATGTAACCACTTGACCCATTGTGTTTGTTTATCAGATACAAAACAACGTAGATATCCTTCCAAACATTTATTTACTATCTCATTTTGACCATCAGATTGAGGATGATAAGATGAGCTATGAGCTAATTGAGTACCCAAACAAGAAAATAACTCCGTCCAAACTTTTCCAGTGAAAATGGGATCTCTGTCACTCACAATAACCCTTGGGCTTCCATGTAGCTTTTGAATTCTGTCCATAAATGTAGTAGCAACCGTACTAGCTTTAAATGGATGAGATAATGCACAAAAGTGTGCATACTTGGTAAGTCTATCAACTACCACCATGATGACACTCTTTTCTTTGGACTTAGGTAAACCTGTGATAAAATCCATTGAAATCTCCTCCCAACGTTGACTTGGAATGGATAAAGGTTGTAGAAGACCCGAGGTCTTAATTGTCTCAACTTTATTCTGCTGGCAAACCAAACATTCCGCCACAAAATTTTGAATATCAGATTTAAGGCCATCCCAAAAAAAATTCTTTCTTCACCCTGTGGTAAGTTTTTAAAAATCCTGAGTGTCCTCCTAAAGGAGAAGTGTGCAATTCCAGAAGAATCTTTTGTTTTAGTTGGGAATTTTTACAAAGATATAAGCGATCTTTGTACCATAAGGAATCATTTTTCCAACTAAATGTATCAGATGTACTAGGATCTTGCTGCAACTTTTGAATGAGTATCCATACATCTTTGTCCTTCTTCCAATCATCTCTTGCTTCAGTTATCCAATCTGGTTGGATAATAGAAATGGCACAAAGCAATGCTTCCACCTCTTCATTCTTTCTTGAGAGTCATCTGCAACAACATTCAACTTTCCTTTTTTGTAGATTATTTCAAAGTCATAACCCAACATCTTTGTGACCCATTTTTGTTGTTCTTCCGACGATAGTCTTTGTTCCAAAAAGTGTTTAAGACTATCATGATCAGTTTTTACCTTGAAGTGTCTTCCCATTAGGTAAGCTCGCCATTTCTTTAGTGCATGTAGTATTGCTAACATTTCCTTCTCATAAATAGGTTTCTGTAAATACTTTCCTTTGATTGGACGACTTTCAAAAGCAATGGGTCTTCCTTCCTGCATTAAAACGGCACCAATTCCATTTCCTGAGGCATCACATTCCACAATAAAGGTTTTTGTGAAGTCTGGCGTAGCTAAGACCGGTGCTAGGCACATTGCCTCTTTAAGATGTTCAAAGGCCTTAGTTGCTTCAGGAGTCCATGAAAATGCATCTTCTTCAATAATGTTGTTAGAGGTGCTGCTATTCTCCCATAATTCTTAACAAACTTGCGATAATACCCTGTTAACCCGAGAAATCCTCGCAACTGCTTTATGGTTGTGGGAACTTTCCATTCCCTAATGGCTTTAATTTTGTTAGGGTCCACTTTAACACCCTCGTGAGATACAATATGACCCAGATATTCCACCTCTTGTACTCCAAAGAAACATTTGGACTTTTTTGCATATAATTGTTTCTCCCGCAATAGTTTGAGCACCCTGTCAACATGTTCAACATGATCCTTCCAAGACCTGCTGTAGATTAGTATATCATCAAAAAATACTAGCACAAATTTTCTAAGGAAGGGTTTGAAAATGGAACTCATCAACCCTTGAAATGTAGAAGGTGCATTGGTAAGGCCAAAAGGCATGACCAAAAATTAATAATGACCCTCATGAGTTCGAAATGTTGTTTTTGGAATATCTTCAGTCTTCATTCTAATTTGATGATATCCTGAACGAAGATCCAACTTGGTAAAATAAATCGCTCCATGTAATTCATCCAATAATTCATCAATCACAGGAATGGGAAATTTATCTTTAATGGTGAGCTTATTGAGCTCCCTATAATCCGGACACATTCGCCATGATCCATCCTTCTTGTGTACCAATACTACGAGAGCAGAGAAAGAACTTTGACTAGGTTGAATTATACCTGCCTCTAACATTTCTGCAATCATACGTTCAATTTCGCTCTTTTGGAAGTAAGGATATCTATAAGGCCTGATGTTTGGAGGAACACTTCCTGGAATCAAATGAATAGCATGATCATGATCATGAATAGGTGGGAGTCCTTGGGAGTTTCAAACACCTTGGAATGATTGTCCAAGACTTGTTGGAGATCTGCAGAAATAGATGATTTTGATGTCGGAACTTCTAGTGAGCATAATTGTGCAATTACGCCTCGTTCTTTCTTTAGAAGTTTTCATGACATTAGAGCTTATTATCCTTCCTGGCTTCCCTTCAATACCCCGTAATTCGACTTCCTTTCCTTCTGAAAAAAATTTCAAGAAAAGTTCTTGAAAATAAAAAGCTACCGTCCCCAAAGATTGTAACCATTGTACTCCTAGTACAACATCAGCACCTCCCATAGGAATGGAAAGCATTGGACTAGTCAATACATATTCCCCATGGTTAGCTTGATATTATGGCATTTTCCAAAGCAATTTATAGTTCCTCCATTTGCAACCATCACTTGACATTCTGGTGCTGGGTATAGGAAACAATTTAATTCCTTGGCTACCTTACAATGAATAAAATTATGGGTGCTACCTGAATCAATCAATACTATTACCTTTCTCTTCTTGATTTGTCCTTTTATCTTGAGAGTTTGAGGAGTGGTAATTCCTGCCAGTGCATTACACGATATGGTTGGATTCATTTCTTCCTCTTCTGGGGCTGGTTCCTGGTGTATATCCTCTTCTTGTTCATTTTCTTCTTTCTCTTCACAATCTATGTAAATAATTTCTTCTCAGCACACTTATGACCTTTAGTGTATTTGCTATCACAACTGTAGCAAAGCCCTTTTGCTCTTTTTTCTTCCAATTGTTGTGGTGTCAACCTTGTAGGTTGTGGAAATCTAGGCGTAGCAACACTTCCTTCTTTATAAAAGTGAGTGGTAGGCTTCCTTGTCGCCATAATTTTACATTCAATTTTTCTTGCCAACCTGAATGCCTTCTCCAATGAATCAGGTTCCAAAACGTGAACTTCATGTTGGATGTTATCCTTTAAAGTGCCTATGAAGAGATCAATCCTGTGTTCCTCTAGAATATCAGCTACCCTTATATTCAATTTTTGAAAGTCCTCAATGTGCTCCCCCACTAAACCATTTTTTTTGAGATTTATCAATTGGCTAAAGAAGGTGTTGCTCTTTGTATCCTCATAATGTGCTATCATTTCCTCCGTAAAAATTGACCAAATGACAATTTTTTTACGGGAACAAAGCCATCGATACCATACAAATGTATTTTGTTCTAAATGTAAAGTTGCAATGCGTACCTTTTGTGTGTTTTGCACGTTATGGAGATCAAAATATTGCTCCATCTGTAGTATCCATGTTACAGGATCCTTTCCATCAAACTTCCTCATATCCATTTTTGGAATATGGTGGTTCTTACCGCCAACATTCGAGTTTATGAAATCACAATTAACATTTATTTTGTTCTCATCATGAGGTTCTTCTCCTATATTTCCGCCATTAGGAATCATTTCTGGTTTTAAGCTTGTCATCAAGCCTTCCATGTATGCTTTTAGATCACTCTTCATGTTTTCCATGTTGTCTTTCATGTCATCCATCTTAGCTTCCATGCCTTTCTTTAAACCGTCCATCTTCACTTCCATGCCTTTCTTCAAAACTTCCATTTCATTTTTTGTTTCTCTTTGCGAGAGTGAAAACTGTTGCATTTGCTCTTGTAATTTTGATAGATCATGTTGCAATTCTTCATCTTCATGAGTCATAGTAGAGCCTTCTGAAGGCTTAATGGGTGTTTAATTCTTTTTAGGGGCCATTTTAGAATCCAATATTGATATCTATTCTACAAGATGCCCTTGGAATCAATTCAACTTGATTCTTCAAACAAGACTTATGCAATTCGGAAAAAAAATACACACCTTTTACTAGCTTTTAGGAGCTCGATATTGAAATTGAATTATCTCTGTAATTGAAAATCTTCGATATCTAAAATTCAGCCCTGTAGTAGCCCTCTGAAGCTTCTTTCAAATGCCACAGGTCTGACTTGATTTTGATTCGCCAAGACAAAGTTGTGTCCAATCTCCCACAATGACCTAATTCTGGACTGGTTCAGTAGAGTGAACTTGTACGACTTGCCACGTGTCACTGTTTTGTCCTTTGTCTCTGAAATTGATAGCCAAGAAACTCCAGGCCGTGTACTTGCGACCAATTTTGACGTCACTCCAATCCAATCTTCAGAGAGAGAGTTATTGAACTTTTCCCACGATCACCTCTTTGAGATGAAATTCAGGAGCCTGAAAAAGCACTACCTTCCACAGATCATATCTCCAAAAATATTGCGAACCAAGCTCTGAAATTTTTTGATGAATTTTCTCAGGATTTCAGCTTCGTACCATATGAATTTCAGATTCTGAACCTTCGTAGGAAAAATTTTATAGCGCAAATTCCACGATGACCTGTTTATGAGCCTGAAAAAATACCTGACTTCCACAGATCATATCTCCGAAATTATTGCGAACCAAACTCTGAAATTTTTATACGAGCTTCCTCAGGATTTTTTCTTCGCACCCTAAAAATTTCAGCTTCTGAAACTTCGTAGAAAAAAAGTTATAGCGAAAATGCCACGATGACCTGTTTGGAGCAGCGAAACCCTAGAATCCAAAGCTCTGAGACCAAATGTTTGGTAACCAGCTCCAAAAATAGAAGAAAAGAGATATCAACTTCTTAGAAATAAGCCACATTGAGGGGGCAACCTCTAATAGATTACATAAATGAACAATTTTGATGGACATAATTCACAAATCTCCTTTTATATTATTAGAAATCAGTTAGCCATAATAATCCTATGGCCACAATCCCCATCCGACCTAACAATAATAATTTAAGGGCACAATAATAACAAAATGGGGGTTACAAGGGTACAATAATAACAATAAGGGGTTTACACTAACAATAATAAGGGCTATACTAGTGATATAGGGACCTAACAAACCCATTTTATTGAGGGGGACTAGTAACATCTTTATATGTTCCCTTCCCAGGTGTCATAAATACAAAATTATTTAAAAATATTCTTGTGTTGTCTATTGGATACATGGAGCGACTCTTGCTTTTATTTACTGCTTAATGTCTTTAACTGCATAGATCTAGATTTTGTAGCATTTGTCTTGGTCAACTAACTGCAGATATAAAGAAATTGGCAGCCATCTTTGATGTTAAGGTTGTTTGTTATGCACAGCTAAAGTGAGATTTTTTCGTACGCTTGTGGTTAGAATTCACACTAAGAAAAGGGTCGGAAATAAAACCCCAGAGAAAAGGAAAAAGCGAGAGGAAACCACCGCACAGGGGAGAAATCACCTGGAAAGGGCCATAGTCCAAATATTACTTAATTTCCATCTGTAATCTCTGTTGAGTTCTTAGGATGTCTTTCAATTTCGATAGCCTCCCTGAGCTTCCTATGATGGAAATCATCCACCTTAGCAATGAATTTGGAGTATTCAATGCATACATGGTGGCACGATTTCTCAACATGTTCTGCAAGAGAGGAAGTGTGAGACTGATTGTGCCTCATGTCTATAGCATGCTCCTAGATTCTCTGTTTAATGGATCAACTAGTTTCACCAATATAAGGCGTACCACAAGAGAAAGGAACCATATAAACCCCTTTCAAGTATTTTGGGTCTATAGGATCCTTGAAAGATCCGAGAGAATTCTAAATAGTATAGAGGGGTTTGAATGAAGAGGAGACATTATTTTTCCTGAGGACATGGGAAATTATGTTTGTGGTCCCTTGGATAAATGGAATATTAACCTTGGAGATAAGATCTATTTGAGAAGACTTGTCTTTTAAGTCTTTAGAGGATTTTTGAAAGGCCTTAAGACCTTGAGAACTAATATACCTATTCTTCTTAAACATGTCAATAAGATGGGATTTCTCTGATTCCAGGTGGATATCATCAGAAATCCTAAGACAACAGGTCTCTAGAGTGCAGAGAACACAAAATTTCTGAGCTAGAAAAAGATGCAAATCTACATGAAGATACTGCATAGTGTGATTTTTCTTGCGAAAAACCTGGTGAGAGATAGAACCATCATCCCTTCTAGAGAGAAGAATATATAAGAAGGGGAGGCATCCATCCACCTCTACTTCCATTGTGAATTTTATGTAATCAGACTGGGAATTCAGATGACCAAGAAACAAATATAACTTTTCGCAACCATGGGGCCAAATGACACAAGTATCATCGATGAACCTATTCCACTTTTGCGGGAAAAATTGAGTTGAGGCCAAGGCCTTCTATTCAAAATCCTCCATAAATAAGTTAGCAAAAATAGGGGAAAGAGGGGAACCCATGGCCACACCACAAGTCTACTCATAGAACTCACCTTGGAAACTGAAAAAAGTCGAGGTGAGGCAGAGGCCAGCCAATTTAAAAGTGTCATGGTCTGAGATCCTCCTAATGACATCAATGGCTTCTAGGATGGGGATTTTTTTAAACAAGGAGACAAAATCAAATTTGAATAATAAATCCCCAGGCTAAAGCCTAATGTATTTCCATTCATTGATAAAATAATTTGAGTCCTTAACATAAGAATCAGTAAGACCCACAAGTGGTTTAATCTTATGAGCTAAGAATTTAGCCAGGTGACAAGAGGGACCACCTATTGTGTTAACAATAGGTCTTAAAGGGGCCTCAGGTTTATGAATCTTAGGAAGGCCATAAACCTTGGGGGTGAGGGGATTAAGAGACAAGTATTATTAGATATATAATATCTCCAAGGTTAATCTTTCATTTATCCGAGGGATCGTAGACAAAATTTCCCATGTCCTCAAGAAAAACAATGTCTCCTCTTCGTTCAAACCCCTCTATACTATTCAGAATTCTCTCAGATTTGTCAAGGATACCATAGACCCAAAATACTTGAAAGGGGTTTATATGGTACCTTTCTCTTGTGGTACGCCTTATATTGGTGAAACTTGTTGATCCATTAAACGGAGAATCCAGGAGCACACGACAAACATTAGGCACAATCGGTCTAGCACTTCTGATCTTGCAGAACTTGCTGAGAAATCGTGCCACCATGTATGCTTTGAAGACTCCAAATTCATCCCTAAGGTGTATCATTCCTATCATAGGAAGCCAAGGGAGGCTATCAAAATTGAAAGGCATCCTAAGAATCTCAATAGATATGACGGATGGAAATTAAGTAAGAGTTGGACTCTAGGCCTCTCCATGTGATTTCTCCCCTGTGCGATGGTTTCCTCTCATTTTTTTCTTTTTTCTGGAGTTTTATTTCTGGCCCTTTGTTTGAAAAAAACTCCTTTCTTTTCTTTATCCTTTTCTCTTTGTCTTGAGTTTTTTATTTTAGTTTCTTTTTGTTATTTTATATTATAATTTTGTTTCTTTTACCCCTTTTTATATATATATATATATATATATATATATATATATATATATATATATATATATATATATATATATTCTCTTTTTATTATTTACTCCTTCCTTATTTTAATCACTAGAATTTAATCATTTTAATCAATTATTAAATTCTAAATTATTTTTTAATAATTGTTCTTAAAATCCTAAACTTTTAATACTATATATTATTAACTAACTAGTAAAATATTGTATTTTAAGAGTATTCCCCTTTTTATTTCCCCTTCCCTTATTATAATAACTTGAATTTAATCATTTTTGTTAAATAATTAAATTATAATTATTTTTTTAATAATTTTTCTAAATCTTAAAAACTTTTAATATTATATCTTATTAACGAACTAGTCAAATAACGGCTAATTTCTAACAGCTAGTTTTAACATCTATTTTCGAGCAATGGTGCATCCTTACTATTTATTCAATGAGATTGGTTTCTTTCTTCACCTTGTCTTGAGGATGAACCACATTAGTTGTTCGAAACATCGACCAAATCCTCATGATGTGATTAATCCGAAAGACATTTATCTATAAACATATGATAAAAATAATAATAATTAGACCTTTTTTACAAAGCATTATCAATGACAGGTTTTCTCACCTACAATTATATAAATATGTCACCAATCAATTTAGTTGTTCGATTTCATTTTATTGCATTTTATTTGGAAAAGAAAAAAAATCTATTTATTTCTCATAGTAATAATATTAGTGATTTATTTTATTAATTTTGGTGTTATTATTATTATTATTATCTACACTACTTTGAGCAAAGAAAGTGTTTCACTAATTTTCTTATTTAAAATTAATAATTTTAAAAATTTGAAAATATCTAGTAGGGTAAGTTTTTTTTTTTTAAGATTTTTTTAAATCTTGGTAGGACTACATATTCATCATGTCCAATATATCACCTTCATTAGGGAAAGGAATTGAACCGATGACTTCACATCAAGGAGTTCCTTAACAAAGCACCTGATCACCATCTATCCAAGACCTTGTGGACTTCTTTTTTAAGATATTAATTACAAAAACTCAAAAAATTTTAGTGATTTTACCTTTTAGTTTTTTAATTATATATTGAAATATGTTTCAATGTCATCTTCTAAATTGACTTGTATAATTTTCTTTGAATTATATCATTAAAAAATGTATTTCCAGGGCACTTATTTAATTATTTTTATACTTAAAAAGACAAGTGATATAAAAATGAATTTAAAAAATACATTAAATTATGTTTTTTTTTTTTTAATTCATATACATATATAGATACATTATTGGTTTCACAAAAACCTTTCTATCTATGTATATTTTCCTCAAAAAAAAATTCCATAACATTTGTATATGACTCAAATTCATATAAACATATAATATTTAAAGAATAATGAATGTAGAGATACAAAGAAACTATTTTCTTATGATAGAAAAAGAATTAACTTAAAATATAATGTTTGTATTTACTGTCTTTAAATTTTTACCTAAATACAATAAGTATTATTATAATAGTATTTTTATGTAACTCAAAATATTATTTTGGCATTCTAATCATATTCTTTATATAACTCAATATAAAATAGAATATAAATAAAAACACATAAAATATAATCAATGCTTTATATAATTAATAAATAAAAAATATTATATAATTATAATAATTATTATTAAATCTTAATTAAAAATATTCATATATGAAAGATTATTTATTTTAATTTATGTTTTAATGTAAAAATTATATACACCATATATAATTCTCTTTATTGTTGCAAATATTAAAAATAATAATTTATTTATTTATTTATTATTATTTAAATAGTAATAATAAATATTTTAATATTATTTATTAATTATCATCTTTATAGATGTATTTTTTTAGAATAGGGTTTTAAAATTTTTAATTTAATTATCACTTTTTATTTGGTGGAACAATTTTCCCTACACTAATTTTTAGTACTAGTCATAATAAGGGTTTAAGATTTATCTCCAAAAATAATTCCTAACCAACCTAATTTCCCCCCAAATGCAACCAAACCAACCCTACTACAACTCACCAAGTGGAGAAAATTCTCTTAATAATGATAAAGCCCAAAAATTGAAACAGATGGGTAGAGAAATATTGTCACATAGATTAATAGTTCTTTGAAATTTTCCAAGATGTTGCACTGATCTCACCTAGTGCCAAAATATAACTTGTGAAGGTGTTGAACACTTTGAACATAACATTAATGACTTAGCTACCAAAACATTATGTTGAGAAGTAACACTATTTGCAATGACTTTACAATATTTATAATTTAGTGAAAAATTAGCCAAGGTTTAACAAAAAATTATGATTCAATAAAGGATTTGCCAAAAAATAACCTGTACATTTTTATATATACCATGAGAATTCACCCAATTATTATACATATAATTGCGGGGAGGAGGGGAGGTTTTCTTAAAATTTTCCGTAGCTAGATTTCTCATCTATCAAATATAGAAACTTTGTGTGCGACCATTCTACATTTTGATTAAGGTAAATATTGCTGAAATACTTTTTCTTCTCACTTTTTACTCGAATATTGTAACTTACATTTATGTATTTGTTTGATTTATGCAGTTTCTAACTTTTCCTTTCTTTTACCAATACTCACAGGTCACAAATTCGGCTCTGTAATGGGTATTTCTTTTAATACCCAAAAAACCCTTGCAATAAATTTTCTTCACATTTTTTCTATACGAATGGAAATAAAATAATGAAAAGGGTTACATGTACAAGTATATCTTAGCTTCCACGTTTCATAGAACTGTTTCTTGGTTTGGCGAGGTTCTAATTCATCTCACCCATATCCTTACCAGGTCGAAGATTTCATTCTCGTCCCCTATGTTTGTGCTTCCTATAGCGAATTTTTATGACTCTACTATGTTTCTTTTGAAAAAAACCATGTTTATCAAAATTCTTTCTATTTTGGGAGGTTTTAAGTAAAAGTGTAAAACCTATTATGGCACAAATATTGTTAATTTATTTTTTGTTAAAGGATTAGTCTATCAACTCAGTTTTTTCAAGATATGATTCAACACACACACACACACACACACACACATATATGGGCGGAAATGTGAGTCTGGGTTACACTTTTGTGAGAATCAGGGGCGGAATTTTTTTTTCGACAATAGTTCGACCGAAATTTATGAGAAATTTCGACCGAACTCGTTCTTCCATTTAGATTGACAGTGTGGGAAAACAGATTTTTTGCCGGAGATGGGAAAATCGGCAACAAAATTTCGGCCAAACTTTTAGTTCGGCCTAACTAGTTCTTATAAATATATCGCTCGCGGAGTTCATTTGTTTCTCGCGTCTGTGTTTCTTAGCATTTTTTCTTTGCATGTTTTTGCGTTGCTGTTCTGTTTGGTGATCTGTTGTGGTGTTACTACTAGTCTGGGGCCGCTTCCGTCCGCTTTGTTGGTGATTGTCTGCAACGACGTCAAGCGAGTGAACTACCAGGTATTTCTCCTCCTCTTCTGCACCTTTATCAATGGGATTCACATGAAATCTACATGAATTATTCATTACCAATTATGGTGACAATCACCAAGTTCCATTTATTAATAATTAAGCCTAGTGCATGTCATACCAAGTCCAAAATGTTCTTTTTTTTCATATAAATTGTTTTCGACAAATTTGGTATCACTAATGTCTTGCTTGTTAAGATGATGCTTGGATGCCTAAGTCAGTCCCACATATTTGAGGGAATTGTTTAAAAAAGAACCTCATTGAAATGAAAAAACCTCGTTGAAACATAAAATTTCCACTTTGTGACCTCTCTTGAATCACAAGTTCCAGGGAACAACTGCTTCTCGGTCTAATCTTTTGGTTCTCCACCACTTGGTGGTTGCCACCTTGCTAGAAGAAGCCTCACTGGACTGATGTCCACTCTTTTTCTTATCGGCGCTTCCATGCAAGCCCACCTCTCTTGCGGCCTTGAATCACACTCCACTTCCCTTCCATGTGTAAGAAGTGTTATTTTTTTTCATATAAATTGTTTTCGACAACTTTGGTATCACTAATGTATTTCTTGTTAATATGATGCTTGGATTCCTAAGTCAGTCCCACATATTTGAGGGCACTGTTGAAAAACGAACCTTATTCAAATGAAAAAACCTCATTGAAACATAAAATTTCCACTTTGTGACCTCTCTTGAATCACAAGTTCCAGGGAACAACTTCTTCTTGGTCTCCTCTTCCGGTTTTGCACCACTTGGTGGCTTCCACCTTGCTAGAAGAAGCCTCACTGGACTATTGTCCACTCTTTTTCTGATTGGCGCTGCCATGCAAGCCCACCTCTTTTGCAGCCTTGAATCGCACTCCACTTACCTTCTACATGTAAGAAGTAACCGTGGGCTTCAGGGGAGTCCATTAGATTTGGGGGTTCACTTGCGTATATAGGGTTTTCCTTTTCTATGTTAACCTTGGACTGTTACTGCAAATGTGCCTTTTGGAATTCTTGATTTTAATTTGAGTTGATTGGTGTCATGTAGAAGTCAAGGCACTCATTGCTATAGAAATTTTGTCTTTAAACCAAGTGGGAATGAGAAACCCCAAAATTCCAAACAAAGCATCTATGCTGTTAATTATGCTTTAAATTTCATTACCTTTTGCTCTAAGGTTTATGTTGAATTCATGGTAGTATGATATGCATTCGGTTGCTGCAGTTGTTACTGTTCCTGTGGATCCATCAATTTCATCTGCTCTAGCTGATTCTCGCCTTGTGCATGGAAGTTTACCACGACTGTTAAGATTATGCCATTACTGAGCCTTCTCTCGATTCCTCAACGCTAGAATGATTCAACTAGAATGATCTACTACTGTAATGTGACTACATATTGTCTTTTATACTACTATAATGTATTCTGTATGAGATAGAATCTGATCTTTTGTAATGTGACTACATATTGTCTTTTATACTGTTGTAATGTGACTACATATTTTCTTTTATATGTGACTACATATTGTCTTTTATACTATTGTAATGTATTTCTGTATGAGACAGAATCTGATATTTTATACTTGATAACTTGTTATGGGTATATCGAGAGGATTTTGTATATGAACTGTTATCAATATATGAAATAGGGTTTTTTCTCCTTTGAAAAAAGAGTTGAAATCATTCTAAATTCACATATGTTCAGTGGTGTCACTGTTTCACTTCCGATATTATGTTGCTTACCTTGATAAACAGATGGAACTTTGCTGGGAGGCCTTTCTATTTTTTGACTCTTTTCTCATACTGTCAAAGGCCGTTATATGTTATATGGGCTAGATTGTATAGTTATTAGACTACATATCTTCATATATAACTTGCAAATAGTATGATGGAAACCAAACATCATAATGTATTAGGACATCACAGCTTCCTAATTAGTTATTAGACTACATATCTTCATATAGAACTTGCAAATAGCATGATGGAAATGTGAACTTGAAAATAGTATGATGGAAATGTGGATCTCATGACTCTTAATGATTAATGCTTCTAGAAACCAAACATAATAATGTATTAGGATATGCTCCTTTAACTTGCAAATTGTATGGTTGAAATGTGGCTTTCATGACTCTTCATGATTAATGCTTCTAGAAACCAAACATGATTTAATGTATTAGGACATAATTTAATGTATTAGGACATGCTCCTTTAGGCTTGGTGGAATTACCTTTGCTTTTTATTTCTCTCTTACATACATATATATATATATATATGAAGAGATGATCCCATTTTATTTTTTATTCATAGATAAAATGTCATTTAAATACAAGATTTATCATTATGTACAATGATTCATTCCATATTATTCATAAATTTTTTCATTAAAAAATGAGCCCTTTAAATCATGAACCTAGTTAATGCTTCTTCTTCATGAAGAATACTACTTTATCTTTCAATTTGAATTTGATGATGGTCCTTTGTTATCTTTCTTGACTACTTCAAATTATTGACACAAACATATGCTTCTTGTTACTCTTTTTATTCCTTCCTTATGTTGTATTCTCCCCCTTAGATATTGTGTACTCTCCCACATAGATATTGCACTCAATTTTTATGGTCCTTTGTTATCTTTATTGACTACAAATTATCAAATTATAGACACAATCATATAGATATTACACTCAAATTTGATGGTCCTTTTTTATCTTTCTTTACTTCAAATTATTTACACTTGATCATATAAATATCATATAGATATTTCACTCAATTTTGATGGTCCGTTGTTATCTTTCTTGACTACTTCAAATTTTTGACACTTGATCATATAGATATTGCACTCAATTTTGATGGTCCTTTGTTATCTTTCTTGACTACAAATTATTGACACAATCATATGCTTTTTGTTACTCTTTTTATTCCTTCCTTATATCTATTCTCCCCCTTATATATTTTGTACTCTCCCACATAGATATTGCACTCAATTTCATAGGATCTTCTTTTGAAGTCAAATATATTGTATTCTCCCCCTTAGTTATTGTGTACTCTCCCACATAGATATTGCACTCAATTTCATAGGCTCTTATTTTGAAGTCAAATAAGTGACAATAATTTACAAGAAATATCCCTAGTTTGTTTCTCACATGTTCAAATGGTTCTCTAACAAGATAATTTACAAGAACTATTCCTAATTTGTTTCTCACATATATATTCAAATGCTTCTTTAACAAGAGGCTTTGTAGGTATGTATTCCATCTTCACTATTTTCTCAAAGACTACTTGTGTGAGGAAGTGGTACTTTATGATGATATGTAAATAGTGATTGAAGGAAGAAGAATATTTTATTTTTCAAATTATTATTACACTTCTATTGAAACACTTATAGATATATATATTTACCTTAATATCTTGTAGAGCCCATTTCATCCAAAACACTCAAAGAAATTTACCTTACCTTAGTATCTTGTAGAGCCCATTTCATCCAAAACACTCAAGAAGAAATTTACCTTAATATCTTGTAGAGCCCATTTCATCCAAAACACTCAAAAAGAAGTAACTACTATGTATTCCACTTCTACTCTAGATAGAGAAAGTAATGACTCTTTCTTGCTTAACCATTAAACCAAAGACTCTTCTAAGTAGAATTATACATTGTCCACTTGTAATTTTCACAAGCCTAGTTGAATCTCTATATGTTGTCAATGTAAATTTCTTAACTTCTACAAGTTCTATAAATTTGTCAATGTAAATTTCTTAACTTCTATAAGTTCTATAGGAAAAGTCTGTAAAGGGCCAAGTAGCCTCTGGATCTCATCTTTTATGAAAGGTGACATATCTAGTAAATGACCCTATAGTCAATCTTTGGAATAGATCTAAATAGAAGTTCTTCATTTTAATATCCATAAAACACAACCACTTTAAGGTAAACTATGTACATGTGTCATTTCTCCCACAAACTAAAGGCTTCCTCCCATTAATTTTAGATGTGAATTCTACCATAAAATTTTTAAGTCAAACTTTAAGATAAACCATGCACATGTCATTTGCAATAAATGTTATTTTAATATCTAAATTCACATATGTTCAGTGGTGTCATTGTTTCACTTCCGATATTATGTCACTTACCTTGATGAATAGGTGGAACTCTGCTGGGAGGCCTCTCTGTTTTTTTACTCTTTTCTCATACTGTCAAAGGTCATTATATGTTACATGGGCTATACTGTATAGTTATTAGACTACATATCTTCATATAGAACTTGCAAATAGTATGATGGAAACCAAAAATAATAATTTATTAGGACATCACAACTTGCTAATTAGTTATTAGATTACATATCTTCGTATAGAACTTGCAAATAGCATGATGGAAATGTGAACATGCAAACAGTATGATGGAAATGTGGATCTCATGACTCTTCAAGATTAATGCTTCTAGAAACCAAACATAATAATGTATTAGGACATGCTCCTTTAACTTGCAAATAGTATGGTATAAATGTGGATCTCATGATTGTTCATGATTAATGCTTCTAGAAACCAAACATAATTTAATATATTAGGACATAATTTAATGTATTAGGACATGCTCCTTTAGGCTTGGTGGAATTACCTTTGCTTTTTATTTCTCTCTTACACACACATATATATATGAAGAGATGATCCCATTTTATTTTTTATTCATAGATAAAATGTCATTTAAATACAAGATTTATCATAATTTACAATGATTCATTCCATATTATTCATAATTTTTTTCATTAAAAAATG